>JAECWU010000271.1:0-60222 GCA_018150985.1 Chymomyza costata
TAAAGATAAAAGACAACTCTATGACGGGGTTTCTTAAATTGAAAAAAAAAAAAAAAAACACGTTCTATGACATACAATATATATATATTTTTTTTTGTTTCAAAATATGACTTTGGTTAGTTAATGACTCATGAGCTTAAATGTATTGCGAACAAATTTTAGACGTCTTAATATTTCAAAAAATCACATTTTCAGAGTGACATGTTGTAACCAACAATAAAAAATATTTATTCAAGGTTTTATTTATTGATGATGAATTTATACTACTAAGATATGGTGGAAAATCAGCTTGTCAGGTCTTTGTTGATAATGCGACCTTTTTTACGCAGAGCATGGAGCAATTTGATCAGTTGTTGGTGGTAGCGTTGAGCATTGACAGTTTTCTCAGGTTTCAACATCTCATAGTTGACGATGCGCTTGCGAAAAATGTTAATGGTAGGCTGGGATCCACCCACGATTTTTTGCATTTGGAATTCTCGAAATATATCCACTTTTCATCGCCTGTCACAATCCGATGCAGGAACGACTTTCTTTTTGGTCTGGCGAGCAAGATTTTGCATATGTTTTGACGTCGCTCCATCATCATCATTTTCCGATCTTTTCAACCTTTCCCATAGAAAAAGCAGAGCTTCCCGCATATGTTCCTTTTCCGGCACAAAACTGGACATGATTACCAAAGGAAAAATGTATGTTGTGTTATGAAATTGCTGATAATGTGCACGGCTTAATAAAAAATAAAAAGTACGGTGGGTCCATGGTATCTTAATACGCTCACTAGCGCCATCTATGAGCAAACAGCTTAAAACAAACGTATACTTAAAAAATAAAAGGCTTATTAATTTGCTTATAGCAATCGTTGTCTTAGCCAAATCAGAATTGAAAACACAGTTGTGCCTTGGTCTCTATACCTGCATAAAAAAATCATTCCTAGCCTCAGGTCCACAAGCGAAGGTTTGTGTTCCAAGCTGAGCACACCTTTCGACAGCTTAATATTGTGACATATGGCTTTTGAGACACTTAAATTGGATATTTTTTTTCCAATAAATAGAATCTTTTATTTCTTACCTATTACCATGAAATTCGAAGGGGGTTCTTTTATATTTTCCTTTTCCCAGTCTATTAAATTCTAATTATACTGTGCATGCACTCCAAGCTTGGAAAGTCTTGACATATACTACGAATGGTAACCGAGGGGCGGAGTTGGGTAACAAATTGGGTACGTTCCCTAACACTAAAATATATAATTACAGCTGAAATTCCAAAGAGCCATTGTAACTTATATCTAAGCTTTTAAGTATTTCAAGAAGACACATCTTTTTCTAAAACGCAAGTCCCATTTGGGATATCCCATTTGGGATTTTTATATAAAAAAAGTCCCATTTGGGATATCCCAATTGGGATTTTTTTATATGAATTTTGTCATTCCGTGCGAAATTTTTCGAGCTGCGTATAGGCCTTAAGCATATGATCTTAATTAAATGGTTTTTCGATTATAAATCAAAAAAAGCATGTAATTGTTTTACAAAACTGAATGTATTTATTTCGTTTATTTAAATCGTAATTGTTACAAGAAATAAGTTGAAAGAATATGAATTAAGAATGATTGAATTGAATAGCTAAGCAACTAATGAGAGTTATTTGATTTGCTGTCTAAATAACTTGCTGTCTAGTTGGCCTCACCATTCAGAGGTCGGGTTTGCCCCACTGTGTCATTTTTTATGACGATACCAAAAAAAATTTAACGAAATTTCAAACTAATACTATATATGCTCTATATAGCTCTATACTTATAGAATTATATAGACGGAAAGATGTTCTTACATTGAGTTTCTACACAGTCATCCAACTTGGAACCATCCGTGGAGATTTTGATTCAGCCAGCTTGGTCTGGTATACCCATGTTCCACTCCACTCTGGTTGGAATGTGGGTTTTAAAATTGGTTATACAGTGTTCCTGATCGGTACAATAGTCCCTTTAGAATCCGTGAGTGGCCGAAGTCTAGATCATTCCATTTTTTTGGCCTCTCTCATTCGAAGAGCTGACAAAATGGCAAATTGATTACCCATATTATCGAGAGGAAGGAGATTTAAGATGGCATCTAGTGTCTAGCGTCGAGCACAGTGCAACGCTAATGGTCAACTCTACAGTCCGTTGGACCGTCCGTCTGGCACCAATTTTCACAAACTTTCCGCAGCATTTGCGGCCGTATTTCACTCGTATAACTCTTCGAATGTTGATTTCCAGGTGTTCAATTGTCTCTGATCTATCGACGTAGACAAGTGACAGTATTTTCTGTGTATGAAATGGTGTTTCGACAAAAGCTTGTGGATTATCCTCACTCCAAATGCGACAATACTGCTTATTTACCTACCCATTCAATCAAAAATGGGCTTCATCGGAGAACAAAATTTTTCATTTTGAATCAGTTTGACGAGCGGAACCACTATTTTGATAAAAAATTTCAACAAATTGCAAGCGTTGCTCTGGTTTAAGTCTATCCATAATGAACTGTCAAACCAAACTCAACAAAAAGCAACTATCAGCTGTTAAATGGGTTGTCAGATAAAGCAGTGTTGCCAACTCAAAGTTGTGAACCTCTAAAAAAAACACGCTGTATGAGCTTGCTTGAAACATTGGGAAGTCGGGCTTACCCACACTGCCGGGTTTGCCCCACCTTACCCTATATATTTTCAAATTAGCAAAGAATATTTTGAATACTCGAGCTTTTTAAACGCAGGAATTTTTTAACAAATAGAAGATGATTTCGCTAAGCTTTGTCTTTGAATATCTTGAGGCACGGACTCAATATTTGTAGCATATTTTAATAAATGCCTACTTCAAAATTGAGTTATGTATTCAATTTTATTAAAAAATATTTAAAAAATTATCTGAATCAATTTCTTTATCATTTTTAGCTAAGTGTCTTACCATTCTAAGGTTTATCTCCTATTAAGCTGCCAAATATTAGTAAAAAATGAATTTATTCATATCTTTCGTCTTTTTGACTGAAATTGTTTTTCATTTGTCCTATAAATAATGCAGGGTCGGCCACCTGTTGGTTTGGTTGTTAAACACTCATAATTCGGAACATAGCCATCCAAAGTGGATGCTCTTTATATTATATATATAGATTATGCTCTGCGATATTATTTTTCATATATTTGCCCAACTTTGTTGATAGAGGAATAAATTGCAATTAACAAAAAATCCAACAGATGGCCCACCCTATATATTAATTTATACGTTTAGTCAGCTTTTTGTTTTGTCAATATGCAGAAATGAGTCATAAAACTTAAAAAAAATCGAAAAAAATTAACGGAAATCCAAAAATATATGAATAAATTGCAATTGACCAAAAAACCAACAGATGGCCCAGCCTATATATTAATTTATACGTTTAGTCAGCTTTTTGATTTGTCAATATGCAGAATTGAGTCATATAACTTAAAAAAAAATCGAAAAAAATCAACGAACATCTAAAAATATACGAATAAATTGCAATTAACAAAAAAACCAACAGATGAACCACCCTATATATTAATTAATACGTTTAGTCAGCTTTTGGATTTGTCAATATGCAGAAATGAGTCATATAACTTAAAAAAAAAATATCGAAAAAATTAACGAAATCCAAAAATATAGGAATAAATTGCAATTAACAAAAAAACCAACAGATGGCCCACCCAATAGATTAGATTACGTTTAGTCAGCTTTTTGATTTGTCAATATGCAGAAATGAGTCATATAACTTAAAAATAAAATCGAAAAAGATCAACGAATATCCAAAAATGGATTCCTCGATCCCAAAAACACTCATATAACTTTTTTTGGCCTTATGATTGACCCATAGAATCAAAATTGAAAAGAGCTCCAGAACGTTTTTTCGGCCCCATACAAATTGACCCACTCTAATAAGCATAATATAAAAATGACTGTTCAAATCGATAATTTATCGGAATTCGGAAGTATGATAATCGAAGACGTCGGATTCTAATCGTTTTGCAGACAATTGTTAAGCTTGTAGGGATCAACTATCGTCTTTATAATTAATTTTTGAGAAAAAAATAATCTAAAAAGATGTCTAACTTCAAATCCATATTTAAAAGAAAAAAAATTCGGAACTCAATTAAAAGCTCGGATAATTGAATAGGTAATCGGAATTCGGAAATATAGTACGATGTTATCGTACTTTAAGCGTTACATTAATTTTATGATTTTCCAAAATTGTTAAGATAGTTTTGTTTGAGAATTAAATGAAAAATTATGTCTAACTTTAAATCGATAATTTAAAGAAAAGTTCCTGTTCAAGGAGATATCTGTTTTATATTTGGAGAGGTTGTATTTAATGTTTGTTAGAAATTTTATATTTTTTCCAAAAATAATGCAGAAATTAATTTAGTTAGGGATAATTAAAAGTTCTGTCTTAATCTTAATCGAAATAAGCTGCAAATTCGAAATCATAAGCTAAAATCTTGTTAAACGGAGAGATAGCAATTATATAAAAGGTATAAATGTACTTATATACGAATTTTATATTTTTTATTATTATTTAGAAATTATTCAATTAGTCAGAGTCTGTTAAAAGTTCAACTAAAACGTTTTAACAAAAATCAATATAAATTTTGCCTCATCATAATACTTATGCCGCCCACTGTATAATATGTATTAAATACTTTGTAGACGTTGCCAAACTCAATAGCTGCAATGTGTAACTTGTTGTAGCTGTTTGTAGATCTGACTTAGCATTGTTGTCCTTTGGTCAACATGGAAAATATTCTAGACGGCTGGCATTTGGAGGATTTTGATTTCAGCTTGGCCTGTTGGCAACGCGGCACAGTGCTTTGTTTCACCCGACCTACTTACCCCCCATTGTTGCTGCTGCTACATTCTTGACATTGATAATATTCATGAGTCTGAGTCATAAATTTTTCCAGTTCCTTACTCACATCATCCACAAGTTTCCCGGTAACCTCTGCCCACATACTGAAGCGACTTGGTGTTTATATGGAAATGCTGCCGCAGCTGCCAAGTCAAGTGCCAATAAAATCATTAACTGTTGCAACGCATTAAAGTCATGGTTCAGACAACGTCTTCTATACTCTATACGGTGAGGTATTGTTCTAAAAAAAATATCATACACTGAGAGAAAAACCCAAGAACATTGCACTCGAATCTTGTGAAATGCTGCACAACATAATCGGCCGTGCTGCGGAAAACGAATCCGAACATTTTTTACGATTTGAAACCGAATGTTTAGTGCTCCAAATTTTACCAAAACGAATTTTTTATGGGGTTTGAAGCCCAAAGTTTTGTTGCAAGAGGAATTAAAACGAATTGACAAAATAGGTTCAGATAACATCTTCTATACTCTATACAAGAAGGTATTGTTCTAAAAAAATAACATACACAGAGAGAAAAAGTTAAGAACATTGTAATCGAATCTTGTGAAACGTTGCAGAATATAGTTGCTCTCGGAAAACAAGAAATTTTTGTTCGATTTTATTCGACTGTTTGGTGTAATTAATCAAAAAATTTTTATGTGGTACTTGAAGCCGAAGTTTTGTTGCAAGTTGAATTAAAACGTCAACATCTTCTTTCTCTATACGGGGAGGTATTGGACTAAAATTTAATTTTAAAGAGAAAGCCAAGAACATTGCGCTCAAAGCTTGTGAAAGGAAATTATATTCGGCCGTGTAATAATAAATTTATTCGATTTGAAACCGACTGTTTGGTGCTCCTAATTGTTCCTAAACGAATTTTTTATGTGGTTTGAAGCGGAAAGTTTTGTTGAAAGAGGAATTAAAACAGGCAACATCTTCTATTCTCCAATGGGGCGGTATTGTTCTAAAAAAATATCATACACTGAGAGAAAAACCCAAGAACATTGCACTCGAATCTTGTGAAATGCTGCAGAATATAGTTGACCTATAAAAGTTGTGTTATTTTATTGGTGAAAATCAAAAAATAAAGTACTTGAACTTTTTTTTTGATACGACAGATCCTTGTCTTCGGTATTACAAAATTAATTTTTAAAGTAGCTTGTAAGGATTATATTCATAATAAAGTTCCGAAATCATTTGCAGACTGATGAAGATCATTTTTTTTCCAACTTAAGAAGACCTTTCTAAAAAATTCTGTTTTGAGGAACTTGTGCTGATATTAAAAACTTAAGCTTTTCAGAAGTTTGGTTCTGAGCACAACTTGTAACTCTTCTTTTAAATCCCCAATTTTCTGAGACCAACTTATACTTTAAGACCCAAAGCTTCCAAGCTCTTGAATGTGTATTATATTCACTGGAAAAATTTATAAGTAATTTGAAGACTTTTAGGGGACTTAAGCAAAACTTCTCGAAAATTCTGTTGTTTGGCGAATGTGCTGAAATATTTTAATCTAAAACTAACTCGACGTTTCTCATAGAATTTGTCTTACTGCTGAGTGGAACTGTAACTCATTATACCCTGTGCCAAGGGTGTATTAAGTTTGTGCAATCCGAAAATGTATGTAACATACAGAAGGAAACTTCGGCGATCCCCAAAAGTTACCTAAAGTATGATCAGGGTGAGTAGAGAAGTCGATATATCCAAGTCCGTTTGTATGAACGCCTAGATCTTAGAGATGTTAAGATTTGATTTAGTTTATTTTATATTTATGATATCGGGCATATATATATATATAGCTCGCATAGAGGTGTTTCAGAGGACCTCGAAAAAACCCAAAAGCTTTAGTTAAATAATTAGTTTCTTTATGAAGACATCGTAACGAAATTTGGCACTCGGAAATTGTTATACTATAGTTCCCAATCAATGTACCAAATTTTATCAAAATCGGTTAACTATATCATTTAGCTTCCATAAGACAAATCGTTTGAAAAAAACGTTTTTTGCACAAAATTCGTTGTGTTTGCTTTGTTTTTGAAGCTATCTTAACCAAATTTGGAAATCGGAAGTTTTTTAGAGTTCCTCAATACTGTAGAACGATCGTTCAAAAAATAGTGTTTGGTGCAAAATTCGTTACGAAATTTGGCCAATAAAATATCTTTTGGAGTTATTAAGCAATACATATATCGGTTTCAATTGCAATTTGGTGGTATAGGGCATCCCAAAGTCGTCCTCGCCCCACTTTAACCTACGCCTACTTTTTCAAGTGTATTGGTATCAGTTGGTTTCCAAAAGTTTTTTAATTTTTTGGCAACTCATTTTCTAACCTTAATTTTTCTCACTGTGTAGCTACTCGTATTTAATCAGCACTTACGCCTTGTCGCAATTAAGTTACATGGGCGTGGCTGGTTCGATACCCCAAGGGCTTGGGGTTATGGCATGCGTGCAAAAACTATTAAAAGGACATTTCCATGCGAAAACTCAGTCCATGTGTGTCTGAGTGTGTATATGTGTGTGTGTGTGTGTGTGTGTGTGTGTGTTTGTATAATAATTAATCGTGACAATGACTTTATCGCGCGTTAATTAATTTATCGGCCATTACATATATATAAATATTGATGCACCCACACACACACACACACACACACACACACACTTCGACACACATGTTCGAATAGATTACACTAATATATTTACATGTGACAAAAGCTCTTTGTTATTGCTGCGGTAAATCCCCAAACAGCTGGGTTTCCCCATAATTATGTTTGCAAATTGTTTTTAAGTGTTTATTTGGGAAAACTTTCGATTTTAATAATTGTTTGCATTAAATATTTAATTGGAGTTTTTTTTATTAATTGTTAAACAAAATGAAATTTATTAAAAACGACTGCTAGCTATCAGACTGGGCCTAGGGGATTGCTAAAAGTGCACAGGAGATAATATTGATTTTTAAATTAAGTTGAATTTTGGGATTCATGCAGCTGGCAGATAAGTCTTTTTTTTTTGCCAGATCTCAAGGACTAATTTTTTGTGTTGAATGTAACTCTATACATTTTTTTAAAATAGCGAATAAGTCAAAAATCGTTTGTTGAGTAATGTTAGAATTTTTACATTTATTTGACATGGAATATCCCAAATGGGATATATGAAGTTTTGTCATTCCGTGCGAGTTTTATCATTCTGCGTATAGGCCTTTACCTACAAAATAAATCAATTTTTTCCATCATATAAACAACAAGTATGTATTCTATTAAATGTTATCGGGGGTGCCAAAGAAATCTTTAAAGATTTTGGCAATGTTTTGAAAGCAAATCTTTAGAAAAAACCGTAGGTGCCACAGAAATCTCAAAGATTTAATTTTTTGGACAATTAATTCCGAATGTTTACGTTTTTGCAAGAACGGCAGCAAAGGGTTGCTACTTTCCAAAAATTATTTTAGTATATTTGAACACTTATTTAAAAAAATGTTTTTTAACAGTAATTCAAGAAAGTTTATTCTTTATTACATTAAGCGATAATTTTCAGCTTATTTTGCATTATTTTGCTTTCCATTTGTATAAAATACACTTGATACATCCGACTTGATTGTTGAGTTTGGAGCCGTCCGTGAAGAAACTAATGGAGTCTTTTTGACCTGGCTGATTTCCTATCCACGATTCCCTTGAAGGTAGGGTTGAGGTGTGTTCCTTAGGGATACAGTAATCGGTAGCTGACACAATAGTGTCTTCTAAAAGAATGGACGAGTGCCCATAACGTAAGACTGCCCAGCTTTGAGCATCCTTTAGGCGTATCGCTGTTAAGGTAGCTAATTCTTTTGCCACTAGAAGGATTGGAGAGATATTGGTGATGGCATTTAGTGCCTCACTTGAAGTAGTTCTAAGGGCACCTGTGATACATAGTTGTGCCATTCTTTACACCTTATTTAGTACTTTAAGCTTTGATTTTATGGTAAGGGCTGGCCACCAGGTCGAAACCCCGTACAGCATTATGGGTCTCACTATGGCGGTGTATAGCCATCGAACCACTTGGGGGGACATGCCCCATCTGAGTCCTATTGTTTTTTTGCAGGCAAAAAGTGCTGCATTAGCCTTCTGGACTCTTTCTGAAATATTTTAGTTCCAGCTAAGTTTCCTGTCCAGTATTAGCCCCAAGTATCTTGCAGTATCACTGAAAGACAGGACTGAATCGTTTAGTCTCGGAGGATAAATATTTGGGTGCTTGTATTTCTTCGAAAATAATATAAGCTCAGTTTTATCTGGGTTAACGCTTAACCCAATTTCAAGTGCCCACAGTGACAGTTGTTTGAGCTTTACTGTCATATGATCACAGAGGGTCTGTGGAAATTTCCAATATTTAAATATATATCATTGTCATAGCTGGTCATAGCGACGCATTTAATCATTTATTTCTCTCAGTGCATAAAACGTACAAAGCCACAGTTGTGTTGAAATGAGTAATAATTTTGAGCAGAGTAGCTCAAATTGACGACTTCGGCTTGCTTCGGCCTCGTGTCTGTGTAAATGCACGAAGTAAAAGTGCCCGTTTCGGCTATGGGCTGCCCTTGCGTATATTTGTTGTTGACCCACAGATTTTCACTGTAATTATGTTGTTGTTTTCGTTTGTTATTTGACGGAATATTTTGGAGGGTCTCCCAGAGCACCAAGGTGCTAAGTGTTTCTATACCCTGTACCGTATGGTACAAAGGCTATATTGAGTTTGTGCAAGCCGAAAGAAACTTCGGAGACCCCCCAAAGTTACCTAAAGTATGATCAGGGTGACTAGAGAAGTCGATATACCCATGTCCGTTTGTCTGTATAAACGCCTAGATCTCAGAGATGGTAAGAGCTCGAGCGACCAAATTTTCAGATTAGATGCGTAATTATGTCAGGGTTTATTTTATTTTTTCAATATCGGGGTTATATTATATAGCTCCCATAGGGATGTTTTAGAGGACCTCGAAAGAAAACAAAAGTTTTACACGGATAATTCGTTTGTTTATGCAGATATCATAACCAAATTTGCCACTCGGAAGTTTTTTAGAGTTCCCAAGCACTGTACCAAATTTGATCAAAATCGGTCGACTATATCATATAGCTCTCATAGGGCAGATCGGCCAAAAAAACGTTTTTTGCACAAAATTCGTTGTGTTTCGTTTGTTTGTGAAGATATCGTAACCAAATTTGGCGCTAAGTTTTTAGTGTACCAAATTTGGTCAAAATCGGTTGACTATATCATGTAGCTCCCATAGGAACCATCGGTCAAAAAAACAATTTGGTTCAAAATTCTTCTGTTTTTGGTTGTTTATTAAGGTATCGTAACCTAATTTGGCAATTAAATGTTTTTTAGTGTTCTTAAGCAATATACCGGATTTTATTGCATGCAGTGGTACAGGGTATCCCAAAGTCGTCCGCGTCCGACTTCGGATACAGCGGCTCTAACCGTTTTGTTAGAATTCAAGCCGTGATAGCTTCTTACACCTCTTTCAAGTCTCTCTACGTCTTCCACACAAAAACTTTTACACAGAGACTTTTCAAACAACGTGAACTTAACTGGTTATGCTGGGAAGCCACAATTTTGGAAGTCTAGGCAATAAAAATCCCAATTTTGTAAATAGAAATAAAACATTTGCAACAGCTTTAAAAAAAACAAACTATAATGCTTACTAAAGCCTTAACGAGCGATAATTTTATTCATAGAACAACCAAAAATATTTTGTTTTGTTTTTAGCCAACTTCAACACAATAAACATGGAGCAAGCCTTTTAGACCATAAAATTACCACAAAATGTAAATATGTATGCTATACACTATGCAGGCACAATAAAGCAGAGCATCTAGCGTATCCTGCTCAAAAGGATACGTTTTAAAAATAGCACAATGCAGCGCCATTTTGAATTGAAATTCATTGAAGCATAAATAACATTTTATGTCAATCAAGTGCACACAGCACACACAATTTTCTCCATTTGCTTTTATTTTTTATATAGTATATATATTTTTATATTTTATTGCCCAGCAGTAACTATAAAAAAAGCAAGCAAAAGATATGATTGTTTTTTTTTATGAAATTTAATAACAATGATGGAAAGCTCCTTAATTAAATTGATTTGATTTTGGGGCTGCAAAATGTCAAGATAAACTTGAAGCGCACTTACTCAATAAAATAAAAATGGCAGCAGGAAATTAGTTTTGCGCACATTTTGAAAAGACGCTGCTCAAAAGTATTCCTTATCAGGGCACCCACCAGAACAAAGTGAGTTATGAAAAACAATAGCTTAAGTGCAGGCTACATACATAAATTTTTATGTGGCTGAGTAGTATCGATTGACCTACTTTAACCGCCAAAGCCAGCTATAATGTATAGCTACTAAATCTAGATTAATAAGTCAATTCGAATCAGTAGCCAGTACTGTGACAAATTACTAACTTGCAACAACTAGTAATCACTTAAACCTAAACAAGTTAAGACAGAAAACCAACAACTAATCAAAGCCTCATTAGAGCCTGCAGCCTACTTGACAAATCAAAATCAAATACTTCTTTGGCAGCCAAGTAGTGTATATATATACTCACAACACAACTCACAACTTTCTATCGAGTTTATATAACTTTCCGTACTACCCAAAAAAAAAAAACTTAAACCAAGCACGAGTCTTACCACAAGCACATGCTAATGGAAGCTGTGGAGGCTGCTGCTCCGTAAAGGAACTTTCCCTTACAATTCACAAGTAGTTTTTGGACTGTGCCAAACTTTGGCTTGTGGTTTGGGTATAATGCGCTGCAAGTTAAGGCCAATTGCTACAACAATGTCCGAAAGGCGGCAGAATGGTTAATGCCGCAACAGTAGTGGTGGCAAACAGGGAACGGGCGCACTTAAGACAATTTACGAGCGCTGTGACTGCGGCAAGTGTGGACAAAATGGAGCATTTTTCACAGACTATGTTGTGGCGGGCAAATGGTTGACAAAATTGGCTTAAACATTAAGCGTTTATTTTTATCAAAAAAAAAAAAAAAAAGATGACGGCTTGAATAAAAGAAAGATTTCGGCAGGATGGTCCGTCTGGTGTTTCAAATTGAAACTACCGATTATTTGACTTTGAAAACGTTAAAAGTCAATCGGGAAGTCACAGATGTTGAGTAAAAACTCTGACATTTACGAAATGGGGCATTAGTTAAAAATTTATTTTCAAATTGGTTGAGTCTTCAACTCAAACAGTGAGAAAGGCTCTAGCTGTATAAAGTACTGAAAACTGCCCCCAGCGCACAATGGGCACGCGTGGCCAGATTTTGGCCAAAAGCCCTCCTGATGAAAATCAAAATTTGTACAAAATGACAATTTGATATGGTTTTACACATATTAAGCTATCCTGTGAAAAAGAATTATTAAATTATAATAACACGTTTTTAAGTTATTGGCAATCAAAGTTGACATTTTGTATTTTATGAGCTTTCGCGAACATTTTCAAAAAAAAAAACCTGCATTTACCATGATACATGTAGCAGCGAAATTTTCATTCACTTTATTATTTATAAGTACAACTTCAGAAAAAAAATAAAACTGAGCTTAACAACTTTTCGGTTTGAAATATATTCAAGTAGTTAAAAAGAAAGCAATAAGGGTACCTCCGACTACCACGCGATATTTGATCGAAAAAAATTTTATAAATTTCGTCAAATGTTTTACAGCAAAATGTAATTCCACCCGATTTTCGGAAATTGAATTTTGTATCTAAAAGTTGAATTTTAAAAATTAACTCCCAGGAAATTTAGCTATTTTTGAATTTCTTAGCTGCCTAAAAGTATGCTTTAATAACCATTTTTTCAAAAGTTTTACGAAAATGTACAATTGGAAAATTTTATAGCATGCTTACAATGATGCAAATCAAAAAATGTGCAAATGATTAATTTTGACGAAAAAACGTAAAAATGAAATATAGATTTTTGAAATTTTGTTCTCGAAAATTAAAAAAGCATGCGAAAAAAAAAATTAAAAAGGATAAAAACCAGATGGATTGGTGATGTCGTCTTTTTGCAATTTGCTTGGAAAGCTGAAACTATTTGGGGCTATAACTCCAAAGCCAATATATATGTACCCCAATATTTTGGGTACAGGCTATTTTTTTAATGTATGAGGAGCTCATATCTACCTCTGTGTGTAATATGGTCCAATTCCAAATAACCGTTTTTTTTTAATTAAGTTAAAAAAATTGTTTGGTTTTTTTAAATTTTTTCCAATTTTGGTCTGGATTATTTATATCGCTAAAAAATCGGAGGGGCTCAAACTTCCCAGAAAAATAGTTCAATCATTTAGGAACACGTGTGTAGAATTTCATCACTCAAAAAAAATTATTATGGAAATGACGGGGTTTTGGCCAAAATATGAAAATCTGGGCCCCCAGTGAGTTGTTGCAAATGTTTTATTTTTATTTGCTAAATTGGGATTTTTAATGCCTAGATTTCAAAAATGGTGGACTCCCAGCATAACCAGCTAAGTCCACTTTTAGAGAAGTCGCTGTGCAAAAGTTTTTGTTTGGAAGACGCAGATAGACTTGAAACGAACTTAAGAGCTGTAAGAAGCTATCACAGCTGGAATTCTACCAAACCCAAGGATTCCAAGATAACTCTCTAAATCTTCATACATTTTTTTTTGCGAATTATTGTTTTTAACGATGTTTTTATAAATTATTGGGGCCGCTGTATCGGAGTCCAAAAAACTCTTAGCTCGTCGGGGTTCTGAGATAATCTTCAGAATACACTATCTTAGAGCTGAAACCCCCGTAATTTTCCTTCTTCAGCTTAATTGATCTGAAGATGGATTACACAATTCTGTTGCTATAGTTTTATATCTCCAGCTCTCGTAATTAACGAAATCTATGTGTTCATATGGACGTTCAGATTGATAGACGGACATAGCTCAATCGCTACTCGATGTTATGAAAAGTATTTTCGTAAAAGAATTTATGATCTGGCACGCCTCCTTCTGCCTGTTGCAAACATTGCGCAAATCTACTATATACATACCTTTTGCTTATAGTGTATGATGAAAAAAAAATAATTTTTTTAAGCTTTTATTGTATAAATTCAAAATTAAAGATTTTTATCAATTTTTACAATTAAAAAAATTGGTTTATTTCGATAACTTGCGATATTTGCAATTGCTAATTTAAAGTACATGGCATTTCTTTTTTTAGCGCATTCTTCAAAAACTTTATTAATTTTATATATTTCTCAAAAAAACAAATTTATTCCAAAACCTGAAAAACGTGTGAACACCTTTACTACTTGAACTTCTACTACTACTACTACTACCGGGCGCTACAGAAATGTCTAAAGATTTTGGGTACAGCTTAAAAATAAGTATCTAGTAAAACCCTTACGTCTACAGAACTTTCAGAGAATTAATTTTTCGTAAAATTGTTTTGTGAAGGTTGTTTCAGCTGTGATGTCCCTCTGAAAGTAGCAAAAGTTTAAAATACATTTCTAATACCTACCTGTCATATATTTGTTGCCCAGCTCTTATAGTCTTCTAGCTAACGATACCGAAATAAAGAAAATTTTAAAGTCGATATATAATATTCGTTGCCGAATTTTCGTTTCTTAATAAAGGGTCATCAATCTTGAGTTTTTTTTTCTTATATTGACGATTCGATACCAATTTCTCAAGTATCGGCATCGTATTAAATTTCATTTTATTATTTTGGTAGATAGGCCAAGTCGACCACCGTGCATCGGGGGGATCACGCAAAGTTAGAAAGCAACAAAAAAAAAAAAAGAAAATAAACTACAATTTTATTTCTAGAGATAGTCAGTATTATTAGCTACGAATAGCAAAAGTCATGCGAAATACAAAGTGTTAGACATAACATAAAAATTTCCTATATACTCAATTCGGAATAAAATTTATTTTTTCTGTTAAACACTCAGTTCTTTTATTTCTACGCAAAATAATTGCATTGAAAATCTCTCCGTTTAAGCTCAGATTAAATTTTGTTTAACGTAGAAAAATGTCCACAGAGTCACATAAGCGTAAAGTAATCTGCCAGAGAGAGAGATGATTGGTTGCAAAACGTTATTCCCTCCTTTTCTATATTTTTTTATACTTTTTAGATAGATGATGTTTTATGCATTTTTTTCCCCTTTCATATTTTGCCAAAATCCTGTACATAAACGTCGATACATAACGATTTTTAATTGGCGTCCGCTTTGGCTGGAATCCAGCATCGTTTCAATCTGCTGCATATTCAAATTTTAACCCAAGAGCCTTGACCGGGGTCAACAAAAACGAACTTAATTAGAAATCAAATATTTAGTTACTTGCTAAGCAGATACACCAACTCTCCCACATACTGCAACTAATTCATTTATTAGCCTTTAACTTTGTGCGGTTTTTTGGCTTAGCTTAATTATTATATATTGTTTAATCCTTAACCCGTGCTCAATTTTTTTTTTTTTGGGTTGTCTAAAAAAAAACTCCTTAAACTTAGTGCTGCCTGCTTTAGCTATAAGCAAAACTTTTGCTATCGTGTATATACATATATATTTTGTTTGTCTTAGTTGAGATTTTTCTCATGCTTTTTTTGTTTTTGTGTTTGTGTGCTTTCTTTTTTGGGACGTGTTTTGGAAAATTGTTTTTGTGGTTGTTGTTTTCGGAACACTTTGTCTCTCAGTTGCCAAAAAGTTTTTGCATTTCATCACCAACCAACAAAAAAAAACGAAAAACGAAAAAAATTGTGAGGGTGAAAGTAAAAAATAAACAAAAAATTGACACAATTTAAACTTGTACGGAAAAAGTAGCCAAGGATGTTGTTGTCCTGTTTGGTTGTTGTAGCTATTTGCGATACTTTCCAGCTGTTTGTGTGTTTTATTCTATGCCAATGCGGTTTTTTCTGCCTGGCAATTTTTCCATCGAAGGTTAGCAATCTAGATTTGTCAAAAAAAAGCAGCAATAACCCAAAAAGGAAATAAAAAGTGAGGCAGCTGCAGTTGGGAGATGCCGACTAGAATGTACTCTATACTTTTCTAAATTTGCAAAGTGTCTATCCAAGTAGCAATTTTTATGGCCGTGGCTTGTAGTAGTGCTGGAGAAAATATCGATGTTATATCGTTGCATCAATGTATCGAAGTTTAAAATATCTATCTGTCGTTGTTGGCCAACATCGAAAGTGTTTATCCAAGTAGCGATTTTTAAAGCCGTAGCTTATATGTAGTAGTGCTGGAGACAACATCGATGTTATATCGATGCATCAATGTATCGAAGTTTAAAATATCTATCTGTCGTTGTTGGCCAACAAAGATGTTTCTCCAGCACTACTAAACACCCATTTGATGAACGCAGAAGTGCTGGAGAAACATCTCTGTTGGCCAACATCGATATATAGATATTTTAAACTTCGATACATCGATGTTTTCTCCAGCACTAGCTTATAGATTCTAAATAAAGATCATAAACGGACTTTTCTATTCCTTTTCTTAAGTCGCAACCATTTCTGGGCTTACGGCCTGAAGTGGGGCGTCCATTCTGGGTGTCACTGCTGCGCCTTCTTTACTCCACGATAAACCCATACCAAAGGTACCTAGTACGTCCTTCCAAAAGAGACACTCACCCGTTTTCTACAACAACTGCTTTAAGCACATTTCTCGCTAGAGCTTCTTCATGCATAAGCTCGTAAACACAGACATGGCAAAGCCAGGACAGTCACTTTATTTTAATCGTTTTGAAGCTACTGTCCGCGTATAGTTTGTCCTTCTGTCGAATGCGGTAGTCATCAAAAACGAGTTTCTTATGGAGTACTTTTTTTTATAAAAACATCGAGTCATCTCTTGACCGAGTCAAATACTGAATCAATGGACTATATCTCAATATCGCTTCAAGTCTTCTAGAAACAGCTGCTCCATATAGACTGATCAGGACTGACAGCTGCATAGAAAGACAGACGAACAAGTCTTTAACGAAATCTTTTGTAATCCCAATATTTTAGCTAAAAACTTCATTAAGTCTTACTCGATTCTTTCTAGACATTATACCCAAACTCATTCCACTAACGATTGTGCATACACCCCAAACCCTTTGAGTTAAGAGTATAAAAACAAAGCGCAGTTAAGCCTTTTCTGCAAAAAAACAAAATGGCGCCCGTTGGCTGCCTTTTCAATTCGCTTTAAATTGCGATACATTTGAAACAATTTGCACGGAAACGCACACAAGTGCAACTACACTCACGCACATACACACTCACGCACATACACACACACACATGCTTTATGCCCATGGAAGTTGGCATTTTGGCAAACACGTAACTTTTAAAGGTAGACGGAAGGATATGCGAAATATATTACACTTCTTTGATAGTTTTTGTTTATCATGTACGCATAGTTTTTATTTTTTTGTTTTAGCTCCAAAAAGAAAAGTTGCTTTATTACATTTCTTAGTAAAGAGTCGACTCTTTACGCAAGAATGACACCAACATTTACACTTTTGTTATTAAAACTTGTATTAAATATTTAAAAAGTGTTTCATTGTCAAGATGTTGTTGACTCTTTAGTCTTAAAGACACCAAAAAGTCTCGCGGAATTTTCAACGTAGTAGCTGCTTAGCCAAAGTGAGATACATTAATATTAAAGGGTTTATAATTATATAAAAAAAGAAAAAGCAGGTATTGCTACGTACATATATATAAAAGGGAATAAGTCTGCGTTTTTAAGAAAGGGGGTAAGAGGAGTTACTAACTATAGTAGATTGAAGTAAGCCGGGAAAACATCTAAGGTCGTGACCAAAATCTTAATTTCGGACTAGTACTAACACTAGTTAGTTACACTAGTTCGTGACCAAAATCTTAATTTCGGACTAGTTAGTACTAACTAACTATTTCAGTCTTAAATATTCTCAACTTTAAGATTTGTCAGTCTCAAAAGAAGTTTTTCCATTCTACAAATGACAACAATTTCTTCCTAAAATGAGCTAGAAAAATCTTTTCAAGATTGTTCACAATCCGAAATTAAGATTTTGGTCATAATTTTAGATTTTTTCCGGGCTTATTTTAAGAATAAAGATTCTTATTTCAAAATTTTTTTGAGCTTGAAAAATTCATAATTAACTTTTAAGTCAAGATTTTTTGGGCTTGGCTTAAAAAATCTTAAATCAAGTACGACATTCTTAAACTGACATCAAAAAAAGCTTGCGCTACTTTCGTGAGCATTTATGACCAAAAATCTTAAAATCAGACCATTTTTTTTTTTATCAGTGTACGTATATAAAAAAGGGAGTAGAGGAGTACCTACTATACATAGGTATACGAGGAGTTCCTTCCTTACTCATTTTATACGCAACGCATCCTCATTTCGTGCACAATTGATGCATTATTCAAAATTCTCGATTTTCACGCACTTCATCGAAGAGATCTTGGCAGATTTGCTTACGATCTTCCTTCTGCTCCCACTGTTCAAAAGACTGTGAGTAGGCAATTTGCCGCCTCACAACATTGTTCCGAATTTGCCAATAGGGCAATAGCTAAACTGCTTGAACTGCTTGGTGAGAGTAGCGGTGAAAGCGCGCCTTCTCTCGCCAGCACTAGTTAAGATATAACGGCCTTTAAGCTGGGCGCACTAATTATTGTTTTGTATTAGTGCGTAGGTTAATAGTAGTAGTGCATAGGTGTAAGTGTAGAGTAGGTGATAGAGATAGTGTTAGGTACGGCGGACTCTTTCTTTTCTATTAGGATAGATAGATAGATAAGCAGAGTGCCGTATAGGATTTATTAGTATACGTTTAGGCGGGAATTTATGGATTTGGCGCCGATCGAGGCCAATATAAGGCGGATCGACAGCCAAATCGAGACAGTCTTTGTGAGTTTGTGAAGTTGACAGTGTGAGAGAATTTTCAAGTGATCGGTGCCGCAGATTTAAAGGCGTTTCGAGTAACAACATAAAGAATTGTAGAAAAAAGGACGGATATAAGGATTTATTTGATTAGTAGCGCACCGGTTGCGACCGCGTCGGAGTTTATACGTTCCTGAACGAGCCACGCCAAGTATTGCCTTCACCAGGATTAACATCTGGGTGAGCGTATCGCCGAAAAGGGTGCAGTAATCATACTAAATTATTCAATCTGTTGAATTGGAATATTATTAGATTTAAGTTCAACTTTGTTTTCTCAAAATATAGTTTTGCTAAAAATATTTTGTGTAAAATAGAGAGCGTGTGGGCTTGGTTTAAGTGTACTGTGATAATAGAACGCAAAAAGGCGGATAATATATTTTTAAAACTTAAAGCAAATTGTGTTTTGTTTAAAATATCGAAAGTCTCAATAAATATAAATTTTGTTGTGACATTTATTCTGGGCATAGCTGAGCTATCCCAGCCGTTGTTCCGGACAAACCGTAGGTCGTTACAAGACTACTCATGTTGAGGCTACTTACAAATGTTGCGCGGACGAGCGATCTACACTTTGCTATGTCGTACATCTAACCGTCGTTTTTTTCGAGTTTTCCCTTAGACTCCCAATCTCTTTCATAATACGAGGCGGAGAAACCCTCAGTCCCTCTATCTACTCTCAAAAATTTCAGAGTGAGAGGGGACATCCCAAATGTTTAGTTTTTGAATGTAGGGTATCCCTTGGTCGGATACCACTTCAACTATATTTAATTTGCTATACTACTTAAAGCGAATGGAAGAAGGTATCGGAGACGGCATGCTCCATCTTAAATAAGACCAACAACAACAGCAGCCTCGGCCCGAAATACACTTTCATGAATGTATATTGCCCTAATCTATTAAAACCTTGTCCCCAGGCCAACACGTGTGCGGAAAAAATTTTCTTCGGTTGCAAAAAATTAAATTGTTACAATTTTAATTTATGGACAAGTCCACCAACGTGGCAATATATATTTTACTTGTGTACATTAATGTTTATGTGCAAAAAAAAAAACTTACTAACTATTACAACACATAAAAAAAAAATAAAAAAAATTTTGTGCAGTGACAGTGCAAATTTTGTGTGAGACTTTTCTGACAGCTGTCATTGTGCTACGCGTGCGCACTTTTTACGTTCGCACACAATCACGTGCATTTAGTGTACGTGGCTAGTATGTATGCGCGGCATGCTCAAAATACGTCTGATATCTGCTCTAATAACGAAAAGCGGAGTAAACCTAATGAAAACATAACCTTACAAAACGCAAGAAAAAGAAAAAACAATATGAATAATCAAGAGAAACCAAAGCTCGTCAAAGGCAATTACTATGAATTACTCGATGTTGAAGTAGATGAAGCAGGTGTAGAAGAATATATAAAAAAATTTGAGGACCATGTATCGCAGAGTTTTAAAAAAGCAGAGCTCCAGACGGCTGTAGGCTCATCTCAAAAGGCTTCGCTATCGGATAAGGACTCAACCAACCCAGAGGCAAGTGTATCTAGCCGTAATACTAAAACAGACAATAAAAGCTACAATAAAAAAATACCACCCATAATAATTTACGATATCGAAACAAATAAACTTATAGAGTTTCTGACTGAGGGGCTTAAAATCACCAAGTTTAAAATTAAAGAAAATAGCTCAAAAAAGCAAACTCTTTTTATTCAAGATCTTGACAACTACAGCAAAATAAAATCATTTCTTATTAAAATGGGTGTTAAATTCTATACTTACACCCCAAAATCTATAAAAACAAAATCCTATCTGCTTAAAGGTCTAAATGCTAATACAGATATTGAAACAATTTTCAACGAACTTCGGACGCAAGAGAATGAAAAACTCAAATTTACGAAAGTTTCTGCATTTACGACAAAAACTTCTTCAAGACTAAAAGTCGCCTTGCCTATATTTTTGGTGCAAGTCACAGCTGACAGTGACGTAAACATGCTTAAAAAAATTACAAATCTTTTATATCGTTGCATTTATTGGGAACCCTTGAAAAGAGAAGCTATACCTCAATGCAGAAACTGCCAAGGCTTTTTCCATAGCGCTGCAAACTGTTTTCTTCCCCCAAAATGTGTTAAATGTGGAGCCAACCATAAAAGTAACGAATGTAATGTGAACACCAATTCCGGCGAAGACAGGAGTAAACTATTTTGCATTATATGCAATAAGCCTGGTCACCCTGCATCATACAGAGGTTGCGAAAAATATAAGCTTCTACAAGAAAAAATTAGAGCTAAAACACAAAATTTAGCAGAAAAAGCACAAATGTTTAAATCCAACTACATAAACAAGAATATAAGTTTTGCTAACGCTGTTAAATCCAACTTGCCCATTGTTCCTCAAGAGCAGGACTTATTAGCTTTAAACAATAACAACACATTAGTTGATCTCAAAAATATGATACAAAGTCTAACACAACAAATTGTTACTTTTAAACATGAACTCACTATGCAATCAAATAGAATTGACGCAATTTTCACCATAATGGAATCTTAAATGCCTACTATCAACGAGCTAAACATAATTTCTATAAACGTAAACTCTCTAATTAACCTAAATAGAAGAGTAGAGATGCAAAAATTCCTATTTTACCACAATCCAGATATCGTACTAATCAATGAAACAAAACTTAATCCAAATCACAAACTTTGCTTCAAAAACTACAACATGTTTAGAAAAGACAGGATGAACTCTAAGCAAGGAGGCGGAACAGCGGTTCTTGTAAAAAAAAACTTAACATGCTCATTTTATACAAATACTAAAATTAGCTCATTTGTCCATCTTGAAACATGTATCATAAAAATGCCAATGAGTGACAATTGCCAATTGTTCATTATAGCAGCATACTACCCTAGCGGTAACAATGATACATTCTTTCAATCTGAAATTAATTCGCTTTTTGAATCTCTACATCTAAATTGCAACAATCACTACTATATTCTAGCTGGGGATCTGAATTGCAAGCACACAGACTGGTGTAACACCTCAAACAACCCAAAAGGCCAAATACTAAGACGTTGGTTGGATTCTAGTTCTATCTTATTTAAATGCAACTTGTTTGCCTCATCTTCCCCTTCTTTTCCAAGATCTGCATCTTTCCTGGACATCTGTTTAGTGGACGCCAGACTTTCAATTAAAAAAGAAAACGACTCAACTAATTGCTTAAAAACAATTGAATACGACAGCGATCATAATGCCCTCCATATCATAATTTCGTCTAATGATGAATTCAAATTTGATGTAATTAATGAAAACTCAACGAGCAAATTCAATTTCAAAAAAACGTGTTGGCTGAATTTTCAAAAACATATAAACACGCAATTACTTCAACAATCAATAATTCCAAACGATAGAAATCTCTCAAATACCGAAATAGACAATCATCTTGATCAAATTAATAATATAATATCTAACGCAATTAAATCCAAAGTACCCAAATACAAAGATTCCGATCATACTCAAAAATTCCTTAATGCAACAATAAACAAACTATATAAAGAAAAAAGTAAAACACTGTCGAGAATTAAATCCTATAACCGTCTTTCAAGTAATATGTCATCATCGGATATAAAATGGGAAAAATCTAAATTAAAGCTTATTAAAAAATTAATAAATGAAAACTTAAAAATTTCAATTAACAATTTCTATAAAAATAAACTGAAACAACTGGATACCGTAGACTCATCACAAATGTTCCAACAAATTAAAAGCAGCCTCAAAGAAAAATCAATAAATCTAGATCTTCAGACAATCAAAATACCTCATAGCTTGAGTGACATTATAGAAAAAGCCGAAATACCTGCAGAAAGCATTGAAATGGATGTAAACAACATAGTGATCAGAAATCAAAATCACATACTTAATGCAATAGGCTCATATTTTGAAAAAGTCCACTCAAAAAAAACAAATGATCCGAACAATAACACACATATTTTAACTGAGTCTTCCTTCAATAAATTTATTTTATATAAACAAAGATTTGAAATGAATTTTATTCATAGAACCACCTTTAGCAATAGCAAACCAGCAGATAATTTGTCTAAATCGCAAACTGATGATTATTTCATCACCATTGAAAACTTAAAATATATAATTAAAAATTTACGCAATAAAGTATCGTATGGTCTAGATGAAGTCCCAAATACTGTTATCAAAAACCTTCCAGAAATGATAATCAAGGCATACTGCATCTTATTCAATAACTTGCTGAATAATGCTTACTTTCCTGTCCAATGGAAAAGAGCAAAAATGATTATAATACCAAAAAAAGGCAAGGATCCTAATGTAGTCAGCAATTTACGGCCAATTAGCTTACTTCCCAACATAAGCAAGATTTTTGAAATTTGTATAAATAACAACATAAACAATCATTGTATGAAAAATAATATAATTAGCGAAAAACAATTCGGATTTAAATCGGGTCACTCAACAACACACGCAATTAACTGTTTAGTTTCAAACATAAATTGGAACTGGAACAAGAAGCTATTTACTGGAGCTTGTTTGATTGACTTGGAGAAAGCATTTGATAGTGTTTGGATTAAAGGTCTTATATGTAAATTGATCAATTTTAAATTTCCTATTCATCTTCTGAATCTTATACATAATATGATAACTAATCGAGAATTCGTTGTATTTCATGGCAACCAATTCAGCTCAAAAACTTTCAATATTGATAATGGCTTACAACAAGGAACAGTTAATTCACCTATCTTGTTTAATCTATACATTTACGACCTTCTTGAAAAAATCGACCATATAATAACCTATGCAGACGATATCATTATTTATCATGCTGATAGCAAAGTTCAGAAAATCAATACTTTTCTACAACAAAAATTTGACACTGTTTATGAATACACAAAGAATTGGCACTTAAAAGTTAACACGGATAAATGTGAAACTATCCTATTTAGACCTCCTGTCTACAAATGCAACAATAACCTACGAAAAAATTGGAAATCTTTCGGCATCGCAACCCCGAATGGTGGAGGATTAATAAACAACAAAGATACTGTCAATTACTTAGGGGTAAGAATTGATAAGTTCTTATATTTTGATAAACACATTCAACAACAAATTATTAAAGCCAAAAAAGCATTCTTTATATACAAACATATTTTTTATTCGAAACATGTCAAAACTAGAGTGAAAGTTATTATGTATCAATCATTTATCCGTCCAATTATAACATACGCTTGTCCTATTTGGTTCAACATATCACCATCATACATGGAAAGATTAAGGAAATTTGAGAGAGAGTGCCTAAGAGTTTGCACCTCAATGCACAGAACGCCGCAAAGTGACTTCTTAAAACTCTATTCAAACAAAAAAATTTACAACTCTACAAAAATTATAAGGATTGATAACTTCATTATTGATCTTATCAGAAAACACATCGTTCGAAGCTTTGACTGTATAAATAACAATCTTATTTTGGCTCCTTATTATACCTGCGATGAATATCTGGAAAAATGTTTACTATCCGGCTATGTTCCTCCTGAAGCCTTTTTGTATTTGGACAAAATGGGATACATTCAGAACTCCGAAGGGATCCCCTACTTCTATCATGTCTACAGAAGAGCAAACAAGAAATCCGTAAATATAACAGATATAGTAAGCTGTACCAACTTGAGATTTGACACAAGTATGTCTCGTAAAGACTTGTCTTACATTTTAAACAATTTTATCAAAAAACGCTTTTGGTGGCAACATATGTAAATTTGATAATATTATTATTTTATATATATATAATATATATATATATTTTTTTTTTTTTTTCTCACACCTCCTTTTATAAATAACTCTTATTTAATGTAATGTTTTTATATAATTTTTTCATTACAATCTATATCTTTTTTCTTTTACTATATACTATGTACTAGTCAATATAGTTTTAATATTTGTATTATTAATTTTAAAATGTTAATTTGATATGCCAAAGTTTGAGTACCCGTCCGGGGTCAGTGCTTTAAATAATAAAATTTTTTTCAACTAATGTTTATAATAGTAATTAAATAATATTGTATGAAATAAATAAACATCTATAAAAAAAAAAAAAAAAAAAAACCTTGTCCCCATGGTTACGAGGTATAAAAATAAAAAATCTTTAATCTTTTCTTTTTACCCTTTTAACACTAATATTGCGCGACAATTGCGCAGCAAACAGATACAGAATTGCCGGAAACTTCATTAATTTTGACCAGTTGTAGATTGTAATCAGCTGTTGTTTGTTTACTCAAGTAAGTAAGTTTATTTTGGAGATTGCTTAATTTTTCATGATACACTTTGGAAAGAAATTTATCAAAATTTAGAGACAAAAGTTATACAAAAGAAAATTATGTAGAAAAACAAGACTGTAACAATACGTTTTGATAGATAAAAGCGCATGCAATCTTTCCAAGAAATTTAACATGACTGCAAAGGGCAATCAATTGCAGAGATTTCCAGCTGTCATCAGCAAACGTTTAGCAACACTGACGTGGGAAGGCTTTAAAAATGTTCAACATTAAACGGTTTCAATGCTTATAAATTTGCTACAGTGAGCTTTTATACTAAAAGTAACATATATATAAGCGGTAAAAAACAAATAAATAATAATAAACAATTTTGATATTCTGAAATGTTTCAAATTACGATTTCGAATTGTTTGTGACGTAGTAGTTTAAACGGTTAGTCGCTCTTAATAAAAGCTATGAACTGTTACTTTAAATATTTTAAAATTATTTAGTTGGGGGAACAAAAAATTTAAATTTTTGTCATGCTCTTGAAATGAATGGATCATTCTCTCTCAAACCAGCCATCCCTAACTCACAGTTCAATTTTTAACGCGTCACGTCTACTTTTAAAAGCCGCATGGTGATTTTTGATATTTAGAAATGGCGGAACTACAATGGCCGCCAAAGCAAAGTAGCTCCATAATTTAATAACTATTTTTAATCTTATTCTCAGAAAAACATTCTTCCAACCCCTTTATATGCTGTTCAGACACACTTGCGGTAGCTAATTATAAGTAGGTACATTATTAGTTTTTCAAGATTTCAAAATGGCGGACCTAAGATATGTTTTTATTTTCATCAATATCACAATGAATATTCGTAGCTTGTTTGAAGATTTTATCTTTGTACTTCTAGGAGTTATGCATATTTGTCATTATTGGAAGATTATATGTAGGAGTGAGGGATTTTTTTTTTAAATTGATTTTTGAGCTTGAATTTTAAATTGAAAAAAAATTGGTAAAATATGTTTAAAAAAATTTAATATTTTTAATTTTAACGTTGTTTTTTTACTTGCATTTTAAATCTAAAAAAAAAGTTAAATATATTTTTTTCTAATTAAGGATTAATTCAAAATTTTTTTTAAATAATATTTTTTTTACTAATTTACTAGTTTTTTTTAAATTTTATTTTTTTTTTTAATTGAAACTTTTTTTAATGAAAAAAAATTTAAATAATTATTTTAAAATTTATTCGTTTACGAGATATGTTTTGTCAAAGAGAAGTCTACCTAAACATTTAGTTATCGATAATTCGATAAATAATCGAAATTTTGAAAAACAAAGTTCAAGGCTAATATTGGTAAGAACTATCTATCATATATATTTCAACGATATATTCCAAAAGAATAGTAGAGCGTAGAACTTAATTCAAAATTAGTATACAGCAGCAGAACCCATATTGTGTTATTTGCAATAACCAGGTGCGGATCTAGGATTCGGTATTGGGAGGGGTTCTTCACTTCGAAGTGTCTATATATCAGACCCCGCAAAAGACTTTCAACCCATTTTTCTAATTTTTGGGGGGTCCGGACCCAAAAACCACCCCCGTGGATCCGCCACTGGCAATAAGCAATTATGATAACCCTGGACCTTGTAATTCTATGTTACCTATGTATTGCATCTTTGAAAATTTCTCCTAAAAGTTTTAACTTATTGTGTTTCCATTCCAAGGATTAATGTTTTTGTGTCACAATATAAGCTAATCGGTATTACTACTATACTATATTACTATTAGAGGTGTTATCACACAAATTTCACCAGTTATAGGAGTTACCAATTTCTTATATTTTTTAGTAGAAAATGTGAACATTTCAATTTTAAAGAAAGAAGAGAGCACTTTAAAATTGTGAGGGTAAAAAAACCAATAGTTAAAAAGTTTTCAAATAAAATCAAAATTTTACACATAAAAGTACTCCAAAAAAACTTCAGAGTAGCTTTTAAATACCTTAGCCGCGTAGCTCAAAATACCGGGAACAACAATATCCTTTCCAAAAGCAACGCCAAGACCGTGTCACTCACAACTAGCTATGTCACAAAATATAATTTCTAAAAAAATACGCTTAACAGACAGCAATTTGTTCAACATCAGATGACTCTCTAATAATATATCTATTTCAAATAACTGCCTGATGTTGCTTATTTAAATTTATATTTGAATTGTCTCTCTTTTTTGCTCTCTTTCAAAAAAAAAAAAGAACACACAGCTGTGCATAGCGACATTGAGAGGGTACTTTGTGCAGTTTAACACGTCACTGCATTCTGTGGAAGATTTATGCAAGATTTTCGCAAAGCTGACAACATGACGTATGATTAATAATAAGCTATGCGTGTGCTGTGTGCTTGTCGCTAGCTCTTGGTGTGTGTGCTTATGAATGCAGGTTTGGCAACCCTGGACACATTTAATTAAATATGCCGCTGCAGCATATTTCCAACGAAAATTGATTAAACTTATATATTTTTGGCACAAAACGAGCTCAAAGGACCACCATGCCTACTTTGGGCAGGCAGACAGCAGCAACATACGTACATAGTAAATAACGCCAAAAGCAACAAACACACACACTCACACATAGATACACATGTATACACACAGATACACACACACATAGATACGCAAAGTTATTCTTAGTCAAGCGTCTTGGCAGCTTCAGACGGCAATAATTTAAATTGCAACTAAAAATAAATAACAACAAAATGGCCGTCGCAGCAGTCACAGTGCCTGCAACAAAAATAACAACAGCAGCAATAAAAACAACGCCAAAGGCATTCACAAAATTATGTCAGCAACGTTCGTTGCCTGTTGCAAGACGCACAAACAACAACAACAACAACAAGAACAAGGACAATTTGAAGTACAACAAAAACAGCAGGGAATAGTTTAGAGCACCTACAACAGCTTAGCTAAGTGTCAGAGCATATTCCAATAGGGTTGACCTTAAAGTTTTGCAGAAGTCAGGGATTAATCCATTTGAATCCAAGTAAGTCATTAGGAAACTATAACTAAATTAAAGAAAAAGATGAAAACACAATAGCAATCCTAGTTTGAATAAGCCAACACAGTTTTAAATCTAAATTGCTTGAATTATTAAGTAGCTCAAATATTTTTAGTAACTAAAAGAATTTCCGATATTGCAAATCATTAATTTTGTTACGTTTTTTGTATCAAAGGTAACCCAATACATTTTTATTAAAAATAGCGTAAAATGGGGCAAACCCGACAGTGTGGGTAAACCCGACCACCCACTGTTTCTCAATAACCGCAATACTGAGCAAGCCCATACTAGTGTTGCGTTTTGAAGCATTAAAAATAACCAAAATGGTAGCATGACAGTTGTCTGTCAGTCTACATTTAGACGCTCAAACGACAAGCAGTATATTTTAAGATTTTCAATTTAATTTTTGTGAATATTGAAATACACATTTTTCTTATTAAATAAAGTGATTGAAAAAAAAATCGTAAAGTGGCTTATATACTATAAACATAGACCTATGTATACATTTTTTTATTCGCGTCGTCATGAAAAATAACACAGTGGGGCAAATCCGACCTTTAGTGTCTAGGCCAACCAGACGTTCAGCTCGAACTATAAATACATCAGCAAGCTATTTGGACAGCAAATTAAATAATTTTGATTAGTTCCTTAGCTATACAATCCAATCAGACTTTAATGTAATATTATACATTCAACTTTCATTTCGATTTATATATTCTAAGCATAACGCTTTTTTTTAATAAATACATGCAGTTTTGTAAAACAATAATATGCTCTTTTAATTTATAATTGAAAAACCATTAAATTTGAATCATATCTGTGCTAAATCAGCCAAAAAAATAGGCAGTCGGGCTTACCCCGCCATTTTTGTAAATGCCAAAAATTGACTTTTTTGAAAAAGGGTCATATCTCAAAAATTAATATTGTTTAGAAGATATCATCAGTTACAGAAAGTTGGGACAAAGCAAGCAAACTGGCTTCAATTTGGTTTATCGGACGAGTTGATCCGATGTCAAATTAGCATTTTATAGCCAAAACCAATTACTAGATCGCATTGGCCCCACCTTAACCTATATAATTTAATGCAAGAAATTAAAAAAATCCTTACTGGAGCAGCGTCAATTTTTTAATATTTATAAACAAATTTAACATTCCCTTTCATCATATGTACGCATCAATTAAATGTTTAAGAAATGTATTATAATTGAACTCAAATAATTAAAAAATCCTTTTTTAAGCAATCGCAATTTTTTTATATATATATATAAATATATATAACGACAAAGTTAAAAAATCCGGGTTTGAGCAATACCAATTTTTTAATATATACCTACCGACAAAATTAAACTTTTTTTTTCATCATACGTATTAAATAAATATTTTAAAATTTATTATAATTTAACGCAAAAAATTAAAAAATCCTTTTTTGAGCAACAGCAATTTTTAATATACATATATATAATAACATATACCGACAAAATTAAAATTTTATTTCTTCATATGTATCAATTAAATATTTAAGAAATGTTTTATAATTTAATGCAAAATTTAAAAAATCCGGTTTTGAGCAATACCAATTTTTTAATATGTACCTACAGACAAAATTAAAATTTGATTTCGTCATATTTATTAATTAAATATAAAAAAATTATTTTATAAATTTTGTTGTGGATAAAAATTTTTTTTTTGTGTTACTAAAATTAATAAATGGAAAACATTTTTTTTTGTCATTTTATTTTTGTTTAATATAATTAAATAAATAATTCAACATAGTTGCAACAAACCGATTTTAATATCAAAATTCTTGAATATTAAAAAATTGTTTTATAAACTTTAGCTTGTTTTAAAAAAAATATTTTTTTTGTGTTTAAAAAATTTATAATTAAAAAAAAATTGTTTTTTCATATTATTTTTTTTTTAATATACTTAAATAAACAATTCAACATTGTTGCACAAAAGCGATTTGAATATTAAATTATTAAATATTATAAATTTTTATTATCAAATTTAGACTGATTTGAAAAAACAATTTTCTTTTTGGTTTAAAAAATTTATAATTTAAAAAACATTTTTTTAAAATTTTTTTTTTTTTATTTAATTAAATAAAAATTTAACATTGCTGCACCAAACCGATTTAATTTATATTTATCCAATATAGAGAAACAATAAAAAGACGTCTTTAGAAAAAAAAAATGTATAATCCACTTAAGGTATCCTTAAAGTACGAGTTTTATACTGAAATAATTTTTTAAATATTCTTTGATATTCTTAGATCATATTAATGCCAACTTCGAGTTAGATATTTACTGACAATTATTTACATTTTTTTTGCTGACTTAAACCAAAAAAAAGCATGCACAAAACGAATTCGAAAAAATTGTTCGATTTGGTTTTTTCGTTTTCGGAGCACGGCTGAGTATTTACTTTTTATAAAGAAATTTTTTTAAAACATAATATTTTTTAAAATAAAAAAAAAAATAAAAAAAATGTTTAAGATTAAGTAAGACTATTTTAAAAATGTTTAAATATAATAAAATACTTTTGCATTATTTATTATTATTATTATTATTATTTGAATATTTACATTTTTCAATAGACATTTTTTTACACAAAACATTTTTAAAAACAAAAATAGATATAAAAAATAATAAAAGTTATTTAAAAGTAAACAAGACAATTTTTAAATTTTCAAAATGCTGATTAGTGCTGGAGAAATATCGATGGCCAACATCGATGTTTTCGATTTTTTTTAACTTCCATACATCGATGTTTCGATACATTGAAGTACATGTGGCGGCCATTTTTTGAATGCTTAAATTAATTCAGAGTGGGCCATCTGTTGGTTTGGTTGTATAAGTATTTTTAAATAATAAAATGGAATTAACAAACAAAACACGAGATAACTATATAACATAGCTTTGCGAAAAAAAATCGTAAATGATCGCTTGAACTTTTAATTTAAAGGGTAAGAGTGGCACTAAGTTATGTAATTGGAGTGACTGACCACAAAAATTTTATGCACTCTGTATACATATAACCTCAAAAGTAGGAGAAAGCACCGTTTTTCGGGTAAATAACGTCAAATATCTCAAAATCCTGACGTGATAGGCCAATTCTGGCCACGGATTCGGATTCTACGCAGCAAATTACTTCGGAAATGACCCTTAGCTTTCCAACAACTGATATGACCCCGGTATTTGTAGGCCTGTGTTATGGATAACCACCAAAAAAAAAAATCCCATAAAATGAGATAATTTGGATATTATCTCAGAACCCTTGGTTCGGTGTTTTTTGGACTTAGGATTCAGCTGCCCAAACTCCATAAGAGGTGTCACATGTAAAGTTTACACCACTTTTTTTTTTTTGTGCGTCTGTGAGTTATAACACAAAAATTTTTTGTTCCCGCCAGAATTACAGTCGCATAATCTTTAAGCTAATTTAAGATCCCTTCATTATGGTTATTAAATAAAATCATGTCAACGTTTTTTGATTCAAGCGAACTCCGCTCGTGGCTCACTAGATTGCCAGCCTTGCTAAACTTTAAAAAGTATTACGTTCCAGTAATTCAACGGGCACATGCTTGAATCAAAGTTTTCGATATTAAAATATTGTCGAAGTGCCAAAATTGAGGCAACCCTACTATTTCGGATCTTTTGGGATTTGATTTTTTCTAAAAAAGCGAAAAGAGTCTGCGACTTGGATGCCGTTGATTGCCCATATTTTGTCCGTAATGGGATTTGGTCGATAATCAAAAATCGAAATAAAAATATCGATGATAGGAAAAAAATAAAAAACATCGATGCATCGATATAACATCGATGTTACTAACAGAACTATTGTTCATAATGGGATGTGGTCGATAATCGAAATAAAAATATCGATGATCGGAAAAAAACTAAAAACATCGATGTATCGATATACCATCGATGTTACTTACAGCACTATTGCCCATATTTTGTCCGTAATGGGATTTGGTTGATAGTCGAAAATCGAAATAAAAATATCGATGATCGAAAAAAAAAATAATAAACATCGATGCATCGATATACCATCGATGTTACTTACAGAACTATTGTTCACAATGGGATTTGGTCGATAATCGAAATAAAAATATCGATGATAGGAAAAAAATAAAAAACATCGATGCATCGATATACCATCGATGTTACTTACAGAACTATTGTTCATAATGGGCTTTGGTCGATAATCAAAAATCGAAATAAAAATATCGATGATCGAAAAAAAAATAAAAAACATCGATGCATCGATATAACATCGATGTTACTTCCAGCACTATTGCCCATATTCTGTCCGTAATGGGATTTGGTCGATAATCGAAAATCGAAATAAAAATATCGATGATCGAAAAAGAATAAAAAACATCGATGCATCGATATAACATCGATGTTACTTCCAGCAGTATTGCCCATATTCTGTCCGTAATGGGATTTGGTCGATAAACGAAAATCGAAATAAAAATATCGATGATCGAAAAAGAATAAAAAACATCGATGCATCGATATAACATCAATATTACTTCCAGCAGTATTGCCCATATTCTGTCCGTAATGGGATTTGGTCGATAAACGAAAATCGAAATAAAAATATTGATGATCGAAAAAACAATAAAAAACATCGATGCATCGATATATCTTCGATGTTACTTACAGCACTATTGGCCATATTTTGTCCGTAATGGGATTTGGTCGATAATCGAAAATCGAAATAAAAATATCGATGATCGAAAAAAAAATAAAAAACATCGATATCAACATCGATGTTACTTCCAGCACTAATGCTGATGAAATACTTTTACATTATTTGGAAATATTGACGCAATGAGTTTAAAAAATGGCGCTACATTTAGTAAATGAGCGCCCATGTTGCAAATTACTTTAGTGAACCATAATTGAAAGCATAGTAGCTGATTCAGAGAAACGCCCGAACCGCTCCCTCTACCTGCACACAAACACTCCACAGCTTTAAGTTCGCCTTTACAACCTCACTAAAATTTATTTGAAGTTGGCAGTTTATCCCTAGAGCATAATTCCAAAACTTCTAAAGCACATGCTATTGTCAAAATTTGTTTATTAAAACTAAGTTTGGTAAATTAAACTACAAAACTCCAAAGTTTGCCCTCGCATTTTTGTGTGTGTGTGTGTGTGTGTATGAATGCATGTCTGTATTTGTCGTTTTTGTTGTGTGCTTAAAATATTACGTATACGACAACATGCACTCAATAAGTTTGTGCATTTTATGACAATGAGGTTGGCGTCGTTTTAGCTCTCTATGAACCTCTATCCCAATCCCTGTCAAGCATAGCAGATCATCATATGCCATGCTTGAAATGCATCCAATGCCATTGGTGTTCCTGTTGTCTGGCTACGAACATCCATTTTGCAAATGTTTTTCCGTGTTATTGTTGGTTTTGTGTGTGTTTTAAGTTTATTCATGTTTTGACAAACACATATAAGCATGGCTTGTTTGCATCTATGTGTTGGCATTTTGTATCTCATGTCGAGCGCCAATTTATATTTATAATTTCAAATTGTTAAACTTTTATATTAAAACAAAAAAACAATTTTAACTGCACTTAATGTTTGTTTTTATCTTTTTATGTCATGACGCATTTATCGTTATCGCTATCGTTATTGTTTTTTCAATTTTGTTTACTGTATATATGCATTGCAATATATAAATAGCCTTTACATGTTTTTTTTTATCTTTAATTGTATTACCAAAAGCATAATTAGCCTGACATTTAATAGTCTATAATTTATTTGATTTATTTTAGTGGTATTTTTATTGTGTGTGCAGTTTTTTAATTAAAAACTTGTTTACATAAGGAATTACGACTAATTTTTTAAATCGAATGTGTTTAAGATATATTTTTATAACAGTTTAATTGGTTCGGTACAATTCGTTAAAGAACTTGTGGCGGCCACCTTTGGCTTGGAGAACTGGCTATAGTATAAGTTTTAAAACAACTTTGTACGTGACATACACTTTACTTAAAAAGGCCGTAAAAGTATAAAAGCCTTAAAAAAGTTTAAGAGAACACATTGCTAAATGTTGTAAACTTTTTATTTGCTTACTGAAAGTTACGTCATCGTATGAGTTATTTATGGTTTTTTTCCTCACTTCTTTAGTAGCAAATAAAGTTTTGCCATATAAACCAAATCTATTGTGGTTTTCGTTTGAATGTGAGGCATTTGAAAATTAAATGGGACCATGATGGAGTAACTACTCCACAAACAAGAAGTTTCCAGACATAATAAGTTCTTTACACTCTTGTACATATGTTTCATAAATTTAGTTTATGCTATATTTTGCATTTTACGCTGGTATTACTTTTATAAAAATAAGAGAAAAGCTTTTAGGGATCATCCACAAACTGCGTGACGATGATTTTCGTCAAAATAGACCCCGCCCTCCTCCCCCTTGTGACACAGTGACGGAATATTTTTGAAGATTTTCCATATGATCGTGACGCTTCGGCAGGCCGCCCCCCCCACCCCCTGGAGCGTCACGTAGTTTATGGATGATCCCTTAAGAAAAATCATATTTTATTTCATTTTTTTAACGGCCGCTTATAACTGCAAGCTAGCTTTTAGCTTGTTTAGCATTAAACAAAAATTAAGTATACGCGCGGGTTGTTGACTAAGCAAACTAAACCAATTCAAATGGGAAACGATTTGGAAATGAAGATTGCTTGTTTGGTTTTTTTTTGGCCGTCAGTAAGTTATTTTAGGTATGGTATATAACATTTTTGAGCAAAAGAAACACCAGAATGGAACAATTGGAATTGAAACATAAACTAATAATATAAGGGAATACTTTTAATTTTGACAGCATTGAGTTTTCAGACTAAGAAAGGACTTCCATAAAAGGAACAATTTGGAATAGGAGCACTCAACACTTGAAGCATACAATTGAAACCATTTATGAGCAACCTTACACTTGGAATTGAAACATAAACTTTAGAAAAAACTTGTAATTTTGCCAGCGTTGGGTCTGCAGACTCAAAAAGGATTTTCATAAGAGGAACGATTTGAAATTGTAACACTCAACACTTGAAGCATACAATTGAAACCATTTATGAGCAACCTTACACTTGGAATTGAAACACAAGCTTTAGAGAAAACTTGTAATTTTGCCAGCGCTGGGTCTTCAGACTCAAAAAAGATTTTCATAACAGGAACGATTTGGAATTGAAACACTCAACACTTAAAGCATACAATTGAAACCATTTTTGAGCAATCTTACCGCGTTTTTTTGTAAACGCATAAAACCAGGAACAACTAAAAATCAGAATGACATTTTAAGCCTTGTCTTTATTTCTGTCACTTCTAAGAACTTCGCAATTTTGCGACCGTTTCTGTTAAAATATTGCTATAGATTGCAAGGAGTTGGTTGGTCAAAGTTATATGCGACAAAAAAAAAAAATTCATTTTAAACTCTAAAAAGATTCAGAAAAATTTTATCTTTGCCTTGCTACACAAATCGTTTTTAGAAATAGCTGTTTTTTTAATTGGTCAGAAGCAAATTATTTGAGATAGGAAATTTTTTTATTCTTAAAGGCCTATACGCAGTATGCAAAAAATTTCATACAAAAAAAAAAAAAATCCCCAATAGTGGGAACATCATATGAAACACAAAGAGAAATATCGTATAAGTTTCGACTGTTTTTTGATCCTAAATTATATAAACACTGAAATAATTTTCGGAAAGTAGACCATGATAAATACAACTTTAATTTCTCAACAAAATTAAAATTTGTAATACAGAAACGAATAAGAATTGGAACATAAAGTAACAAAGGATTTACCTGGTTAAAGTTTCAAAAACTGTTCACAACGTTTTTTAAAAAATTATGATGCAGCTCGATACATAGCTGAAAACATGTTTTTTTTTCTCCGAAATTTCAATTTTTAACTTAACGCGATATAGCTAAATTAAAAAACTCACGACAAAGCTACTGAATATTTTTGAGCCAATCTTTTCTTTTAAACAAAGTTCTTTTAAACAAAGTTATCAATCTTTTAATGATTTTTTTTTTATAATTTTTTACTAACCAATTTTTTCAAAAAACATGAAATTTTGTTTCATTTTTAAAAGTATGTTCCTGTACTTTACAAAAATATTTTTTTTAAAAATGGTCGAATAATTTTTGCTAATGTAATTTCCTGAACTTTAAATGACCTTTAAAATTATGTAGGATTTTATTAAATCGATTTGGTGCAAAAATGTTGAGAAAACGAAAATATTTAATGATTTTTTTTTTTTTTTTTGTAATTGTAGGAAAAAAATTGTTTTTTTTTAAAAAAACGTCTTAAATGGTAATCAATTGGTCAATGAAATAAATTGGTTAGGGTTGTAGGGAAACATTAAGAAAGAAACATTTCTCAACAAATAATTTTTTTATTATTTAATTAATTTATTGATAAGAAACTTTAATTTTTTTAATGTTTGAGGAATAACTTTTTGCACCTTGACATTATTAAATTTATAAGCAACTTTTTTGGGATCCGATAAACACAAGATGAATTTCATTTGCAGAAACACTTTGGAATTGGAACGCGCTTACTTTTATTTGGATGTTGAAAAGCAAGATGCCTTTTATTACTTATTTATTTTTATTTATTAATACAACTAATTTTCAAAGAAGAAACGCATAACAATGGAACATGAAGTAAACTTGGTACAAGAGTTTAAGTTCCAAAGGCGCACTGTTTTTTTAATTACTTAATTAATTAATTGATAAGAAACTTTTAATTCCTTTTTATGTTTGAGCAATGACTTTTTGCAACTTGAAATTATTGAATTAAAATATAGAAAAATTTATGAGCAACTTTTTTGGGATGCGATAAACACAAAATGAATTTCATTTGCAGAAACACTTTGGAATTGGAACACACTAACTTTTATTTGGATGTTGAAAAGCAAGATAACTTTTATTATTTATTTGTTATTACCTATTAATACAACTAATTTTCAAAGAAGAAACGCATGAGAATGGAACATGAACTAAACTTGGTACTAGAGTTCAAGTTCTAAAGACGCTTTTTCTGGGTTTTTTTTTTGTACATGAAGATGACTATATAATGAGAGACCATATAGTGAAAGCTAAAATGTTGAATGCATAGAATAGGCCTAGGAAGTTCAGATGGTATAGAAAAATTCAATTTGTTTTGGGTTTGATTGATGTCCAAATTAATTAATTTCAAGATTTAAATGTATTTTGTTGCCATGTTGCACGAATTCGGTTTGCAAAAGATGAAAACTCTGAAAAAGAGTTGAAGAAGTTATAATTACCATTAACTTTAGTTCACACATCCACAATTCGCTAGTTAAATCCAGTTAAAGGATACCCCAGCTCATTTCCCTTTGGCCACTTAGTAGGCATAAGCAAAACAGTCCATTGGGAGCATAAAGTTTTGTGCCTGATTCGTGACTGGCCTTTATGCTCGTTGAAATTTTTGCTACATCATACCGTATACTTATATTGTTATTGATATATTTTTGTTTTCTCAACTCATACCTCATAATAGACCTTCAGTATGCAGCTGCCCAAAAAAAAAAAAAGAGAAAACTTTTTATGATACGCTCTGCTTTATCCATGAACTCAATTAGTGTTGTATCCTTTGGGCTTATCATATTGCTGTTATGGTTAACTCATTGGAAAGGAGTGCGAGCGCTGTCTGGCGCACATTTAATATTACTTTTTCATTTCTGGCTGATTGATGCACAAGATGTGTATTAGATTTCGCCAAAGGCAGCAAAGGCTGCTGGAGCGGCTGAAACAAAAGTGATAGCAAGTCAGCGCATCTTTGATTGCTGGCAGGAATCCAATCCATTGGAGCGGCAACACAGCTGAGTGCTTCGTTCCGTGCTATTTTCTTGGGAATAGAGCGCATTCGCAGTGCGACGCATCGTAAATCATGCAAATAAAGTCACCTTGCCAGTTACAGTTACCTGTAACGGTAGTTTACCGTTAGAGCACCTCCAACCGCCCACTTACTCCCTAATCTTCACACCCCCGCGCAAGTTGGCTTATTTTAGCGATTACCAAATGCCAGCAGCTTGAGAAAGCATAATTTTTCTTAGTGGCGCAAAAGAAAAAGAGCAGTGGAAAAGTTTTTTTTTTTTTTTTTACCTATTGTTGATATAGAATTCACATTACAATAGCAAAGTTTCGGAAGTTGTTGTTTGATTTTTTTTTGTTGCCTTGAAGGCGTTTTTGTAGGCTAACGATTTTATTGGCTGCCAAAAGTTTTTGAGATTTTGTTGATACTCTACTTCTTTAGTGATAAGTACTATTATAAGCCTGTTTGAAACTTTTTAGTGCAGATTTAGTTAAGGCTTATCAAAGCATAGAGTTTCTAGCAAGCTTTAACTTTTTAGGAGAAAGGCTAAGCAAAGAGATAAGAATAATAAGCCTGAAATGAAGAAAAACTTATACTAAAAAAAATTTTGCATTTCTGCCCGACCCTGACAATTGGCTATTTAAAGTGGGGCACTTTTGCCCAAAGCTGTGTTGTTAAAAATGGCAGTATTTACTAGATAAACTTTATCTTTTCCAGTGTTTATTTTACGTGGCATGGTCTACTACGGGATTAAAGTATTTCCGCATTTCTGTCCAACCCAGAACATTAGCTATGCAAAGTAGGGCATATTTGCCCAAAAATGGCATGTTCTACTACGGGATGAAAGTATTTCCGCATTTCTGTCCAACCCAGAACATAAGCTATGAAAAGTAGGGCATATTTGCCCAAAAATGGCATGTTCTACTACGGGATTAAAGTATTTCCGCATTTCTGTCCAACCCAGAACATAAGCTATGCAAAGTAGGGCATATTTTCCCAAAAATTATGTTATTAGAAGCGGAAATATCTACCAGATCAACTGAATCTTTTCCAGTGTTTATTACACGTGGCATGTTCCACTACGGAATTAAAATATTTCTGCCTTTCTGCCCAACCCAGAACATTGGCTATGAAAAGTAGGGCATATTTGCCCAAAAATGTGTTGTTAAAAGCTGCAGTGTCTTCCAGATGAACTGGTTCTTTCCAGTGTTTATTTCACGTGACATATTCTACAACGGGACTAAAGTATTCCTGCTTTTCTGCTCGACCGAGCCAATTGGCTATTTAAAGTGGGGCACCTTTGCCCAAAGCTGTGCTGTTAAAAGCGACAACATCTACCAGATGAACTGTATCTTTTCCAGTGTTTGTTTTACTTGGCATGTTCTACTACGGGATTAAAGTATTTCTGCATTTCTGTCCAACCCAGACCATTGGCTATGAAAAGTAGGGCATATTTGCCAAAAACAGTGTTGTAAAAAGCGTCAAAATCTACCAGATGAACTGCATCTATTTTCAGGTGTTTATTTTAAGTGACATGCTGGATTAAGACAACGGTCAGATGAAGGTTCTTTTGTAAACATTTCCGTAAGTACTAATCGAACACATTTCAGTTTTTTCACCCTGGGTATGGGTCAAGCTCTACCTAAAACTTTCGCGCGTTTTATGTATTACGACAATCGGTTGCTTTGGGTCTTATCCAATGCTCAGCATAGAGCAAGTTCTGTGAGCTTTCTGCCCACCCGTGACGTCTTAAGGCTTTTGTGCCTGAGACACTTCCAATTTAAACTCTACAAAAGTTAAGGATTGGTAACCCATATATTTTGATCTCATATAATATGGCTTAAAGCTGGAACATACTTTGTTCCAATGAAGTGTTACCTTAAACATGATTTTGTGGCCAACATAAACACTGGCCTCATTTTATGGCGGCCATTCTGTGTCCCCGTTTAGGCGGCTCTTTCGACAAGTAGGGCGCTGTAATATCTACCAGTGTGTACATATTTTAAAAAAATTATTTTTGGCATTTTTTTAAGTGCTTGTAGCGTAAAGGAAAACTAAACAGCTTTTTTCGAGTTTCAAATTTTTGCTTTTTAATACAAGATACATTTTGTACTGGCGTTCTCCAGAACTGTACTTCTTTCTAATGACCCTTTTTTTTTAATAAATACAAGACACATATTCTACAGGCGTATATCCACAACTTTATCTTTTCTGTTGCTAAATAACCTTTTTCTTTAAAAATATACTTTTCTTAACAAAAACAAAGCATATGCCATACGACGAACTTAAAAAGCAGATTGGTGTTGCTCACATCGTTAGTTGGGCACTTCTGCATTTCTGCCCGACAGATTGAGCATCCTAAGCAGTGGCGGATCCACGGGGGCGTTTTTGATTCCTAAAAGTTGGAAAAATGGGTTGACAGTTTTTAGCGACCTCTGATATATATACACTTAGAAGTGAAACCCCCCCACAAAATCCTGGATCCGCTCCTGACCCTTAGTATCTATAGGGTTCTCCAACAAGAGGTGTTATTTTGAATCACCCGGTATTTCGATAGCTGTCACTTTTTAAGCTTTTATTCTTTGACATTTGACAAGTAGAAACTACGCCATTACTAAAAATGGAACGATACACGCTTCAACAACGCATTGAAATTATGAAAATTCACTACAAAAATGGTGAAAATCTTGCAGTCACAGTTCGTAAAACTAAAGCATTTTTGGGTCGTCGTGAAGCACCTTGTCGGGCCGCAATACAGAAATTGGTGGAAAAATTCGAGCTGTTGGGACATGTTAGTGATGTGAAGAATAAAACCCGTGCACGTCGCTCTAGAACAACTGAGAATTTTGCTGCTGTAGCCCAAAGTGTTGAAGAAAACCTAGGTTTGTCCATTCCTCGTCGTTCTTTGGAATTCGGCATTCCACAAACGTCATTACACCGTATTTTGCATAAAGACTTGGGTCCTAAGGCTTATAAAGTTCAGTTAACACAAGAACTCTAGCCGGCTGATCATCAACAACGTCGTGTCTTTGCTGATTGGGTCCTTGAAATGCATGAAAATGAAACGGAATTCCATCGAAAAATCATCTTGACTGATGAGGCCCATTTCCACCTCGGTGGCTACGTCAACAAGCAAAATGGTCGCATCTGGGGCTCGGAAAACCCAAGGGTTATTGTTGAGAAGCCTCTCCATTTTCAACGTGTGACTGTTTGGTGCGGTTTATGGTCCGGCGGGGTCATTGGACCTTACTTTTTCGAAAATGAGGTTGGATCCAACAGTAACGGTGAATGGATCATTTCTGCGCTATCGAGAAATGATTAATGATTTTTTATGGTCGGAGTTGGATGGTATTGATCTGAACAACTTTTACTTTCAACAAGACGGCGCTACTTGCCACACAAGCAACGAAACCATTGCTCTTTCACGGAAAAAGTTTCCGGATCGTGTTATCTCTCAAAGAGGTGATCACAATTGACCACCGAGATCTTGTGATTTAACACCTTGCGACTTCTTCCTTTGGGGCCACGTGAAAGATAAGGTCTACGCCAGCAGCCCAGCGTCGATTCAAGACCTCAAAGATAGAATTCGTGAGGCTATCGAGGACATAGGGCAGCCACTTTGCAATTTGGTTATGGAAAATTTTATGAAAAGGATATGGTCCTGTAAGCGTGGTCGTGGTGGCCATTTGGCTGATGTTGTTTTTACATTATTAACGGCATACCTTCCTTCTTTATTTTGAAATAAACATCCGATTATTAACATCAAAAAATGACATTTTGCTTTGAATACCAAAATAACACCTCTTATTGAAAAACCCTTTATATACGATTTTTTTAAAATGAAGTGCTTACTATAAAGTTTAGGGAACCATTAAGAACGAAAAAACAAACCCCGTTCTGTTTAGGATAAAAACTAAACCATTTTTCAACTTCAAGTTCCTCAAAACAGGCTACTTGCAAATGACTATAAATCTACCAAGATTTCGAGTACAGATCTAAGTTTAAACATAGCAGAAATATTATCTTTCATAGATTTTCAAATAGATGTATTCGCTCCAACAACTCACATATATTTAGTTCATTATAAGGCCTATATAATTAAGTTAGTTATTAATTTAATAAATAATTAACATTAGGCGTTTCTGTTAATTATTTGCGCTAACCCGCGCTTATAACCCTCGAAGCAGGGATCTAGCCTTTCTAACCTTATCTCTGCAACTTTTCACTTTATCATTGTTATTTTTTAGATAAAGAAAATAAATTTATTGTTCGTCCTAAGTTTTCATTTTTATTAAAGGCTTTTAAAGCGACCCTTTGCCTTAATGGGTGCCAAGAAAAAAGCCTAAAAAATACATTTATTTAGTAAACATAATATATACTATACTATACATATAGGGCCATAAAGAGTATCAAAATATTTGCCATAACGAATTGAATCTTCCAGCCTATTTATTATTTTATTTGTATTTATTGGGGCAAGCAAATCCTGAAAGTTGGGCTTGTTTTTTTTTTTCGTGTTATCGTAGTTGTTTTTTTTCTTTTATTTTTTTTTTATCGCTGAAACGTGCCAAAATTATTTATACCAAACGGAAATATTCATTCACGCGAACTAATGTAGTGTCAAAAATGGCTGACTGACTGAACCTTAGCAGTTTTTAAGGTAAAATGGCGGCCCCTAAAAGTATGCAAGGGTTTATAGTTTTATATGCTGTAATTTGGTCATGTGTGTGTGTGTGTGTGTATGTGTCTATGTGCATTGGCCTTGATAACTGCTTATTGCGTGTATATAGTATACAAAGCGCGAAATGTCTAAGAGTGTGTAACTGTGTATCTGTGTGTGATTTTGTGTATCTGCGTGTGTGTTTTAAAATAGCTTAATAACCTAGAGCAGCGCGTTGATGTAAATGTTTGCATTTGAAAGCACAAACAAACAAACAAACAAGCTGCTGGACCAGAGCACAAGCTGCCAGTTGCCTTTATTAAGCAGAAATACATATAAATAAGTGCATATATGTATATACCATATACGTATAGCAGGTTGTGTGTATTTGTGCTTGCCATGATGACTGTGTATGAATGACACTTGAATGCCAGTCGAGTTTCGTCGAGTATGTAAAAGTCAAAGTCACTGCCGAAGCACTTCATGATGTATCATTTGGTGTATCATTTTGATATAACGTTTGGTCAGGGCGCCCCTCTTCCCCCATCAGCACTATGGGGCATTTGAAGAATGTTTTAATTAAAAGTACAATTTTTGGAAACATTTTTCCATCAATTTTTCACTATTAATAGCTGGTTAAGCAACAAAATTTTTAAATCAAAAGCACGCGATAGTATTCCGCTTTTAAACAATGACGGCAGGGTGGCTCTATCAAGCACGTGACGTATACGCCACGTTGGTGCTCAACGCAAAGTGCATAGCCATGTACATGCATACAAAAAAGTTAAATCCATTGTACACTATAATCATTCCGTCGAATGAGAAGCAAATAAAGCAAAAAATTTATTTATTTTCGAGTGTAGTTAATTTTTAAAATTTTTTTACTTTCTCAGCTATAAATTTAGAATGAATTATTTTATAATTGAACTATTGTGAGTCTCGCTAAGCAAAAATGTTGAAATTTTGGAGAAATAACAGCCAAACCCCACAGCCATCTATCCAGTCCTCATAACCAGCCTACATCTTCCCATCATATTAATATAAAACGTTCAGCTATGTACTTTTGTAAGGGAAAGCGGGAATAGGACAAACTATTAAAAACTCTGAAAATAAAGTTAAATATGTATATGTATATTTATGGGTCATTCTCTGTCAAACAAGCCACACCCTCCCCATACTTCAATTTTTAAGATAAATCAATATTTTTGGTCTTAAAATTTTCATCTTCTCGTCTACTTTAAAAGCCGTATGGTTATGTTTGATATTTCAAAATGGCGCAGCTACAATGTCAACCAAAGCATAACTCCATAAATAATCAACATTTTCTAACTTATTTTTAGAAAAACATTATTCTAACCCCTTTTATATGCTATTCAGACACTTTTGTGGTAGCTGATTATAAGTACCTTATTAGTTTTTCAAAATTTCAAAATGGCGGACCAAAGATGTAATTTTCAGTTTTGTGTTAAAAGTTCGAGTTGGGTATGCAAATATGGGTTTTCGGGTTCGCTAATCACAAATCTGGGGTTGAAATTTCAAAATTAACAAATGGCAGACCTCAGATGTTCGCTGGCGAAATTTTTGAAATTTTAACCCCAGATTTGTAATAAGCGACCCCGAAAACCTAAAATTGCATATCCAACCCGAGCTTTAAAAACAAAAATGACTTTTAAGGTTTTCGGTGGCCATTTTAGGTCCTTCATTTTGTTATACACTTTGAAGTGTAGATATAACAGAGGTCGCAAAAAACTGTCAACGCATTTTTGCAACTTTTAGGGGGTCCAGACCCGAAGATCTCACATGGATCCGCCATTGGCTGAAAGTCTGATGAAATTCTAGCCCCAGATTCGTGATTAGCGACTCCGAAAACTCATATTTGCATACCCAACTCGAACTTTAAACACATAAATGATTTCTTAGGTTTTCGGCGGCCATTTTAGGTCCGCCATTTAGTAATACACTTCGAAGTGTAGATAAATTAGAGGTCACACAAAAACTGTCAAGCCATTTTTTCATCTTTTGGGGGGTCCAGACCCGAAAATCCCCGGTCGTCCGCCACTGGTCGAATGTCTGATATTTAGCACGTTGGAGTCATATTCGATTGAAGATCGCATTAATTTTGTTTGAGAACATTAAAAATATGTCAAAAATATGGAAATAAAAAAATAGTGGAAATTTAGAGATTAGATGGCCGAGATCATGCTATTTGACAGCAGGAGGCTTTTTATTATGAGCTTTTTTTAAAAACACAGTGTTCTTTAATCGTTCAGATACTATCCAAGACCATAAAGTAAGATTATCGAATAGGTACGTGGGATTGAAACATCATTATTGGAAAATGTTATCGAAAATTATGAACATCGAGTGGACTTCTGTAAACCAAGTCTTGGTGAACACTTGTCACCTAAATTATTCTCGATTTAATTTGCGTTTACTTATACATTTCAAACCATATACTAGGTAGGTAGGTGAGGGCGGCAGCTGGGACTTAGCGTCCCAACTCACTTAGGCCAAGAATAGGCCCATTGTGATACCGATAATGGGAGTAAGTGATAAGGATATAGAATAGACAGGAAAAATTAGGGGTATAGGAAAAGTGGAAAGTGCAGGACCATGGTTTAACGTGGGATTCGAACCCACAACCTCTGGGATGATAGTCTAGTTCACTGCCGCTAGGCTATCAAGGCCACCACTACTATATACTAAGATACCAAAAAAAAAAATCAAATAAAAGGTCATCAATCTTGAGATTTTTCTTTCAATTGGCTGTTTTTTTTTGATAAACGTGATCGTCTGTTATCACACCGATAGAATTTTTCAAGTTGTCAGTAAGTGTTTTTGGATAAGCTTGCAGTTTTCATTGCCAACATTTCCCATCACTGGAAAGTTACCGCCGATTATTAGGACGAGCTACAATGGTTCTTTCAACATTTGAAAGGGATTATCTTTGATCTTCCGAATCGAATGGCAAGAATGGTTCTTTGCATTGATAATAAAGATTTTCCGATTCATTTGAAATTTTTGTTTTTTTTTTCATTTGAAAAACGTCAAGATTGATGACCCTTTATATACAGATTTTTGTTATCTGCTTAAAAAACTGCTTTGGTTGTCAGTTTTGCAAGGATACAACATTTTTAAACGTCTTGTGGCCTGATGTTCGACTTATTATAGAATTATGATTGGACCTTAGTCTGTTTTGCGTAGCGATTGTTAGTTGTTATAAAATGAAGATATGCTATTATCTTTAAACAAATTTGTGCCCACAAAAAGTAATTTATAGGCCCATAGTGCAGCGGGTCAGTGCGGAGTGTTGCCACCGGCCTCCATAAAGCGTAATTTAATGCGCTGTTATCGATCTTGTTGCAGCCGAAAAGCAGACTACACCTAAATTACAATTAAACCTAATTTTCTTGTTGTGCGCCACTCTGGCGTCCAGGCAACGCTTTTTTTGTGCTTCCCCAACTGCTTTACTTTTTGTTGCCTTTCTTCATCACTTTTTGTCTTTCATTTGTCTTCCACTCTCTCTCGCTCTATCGCTTTCCGTGCTTTTCGTATTTGCCGTATTTTCATTATCATTCTTATTTGGGCAACGCGTTGCTTGGGCTTAGCTGCCTATTATAATGTAGCAAAGCAAGAGGAAATTGAAAGGAAAGCGAGAATAGTGACTGGGAGAGCCAAAAGGCAGACAAGAGAGGGAGTGTTGGAAAGCAACGACTCAGCAATTCTGCTTGTCTATCTAGCAATGAAATTGAACGTAATTGTTTGTCGCTAGTTCTCTCTCTGTGTACGGGTGTGTGTGTTTGTTTGTGTGTGTGAGCGAGTGACTTTAACTATGTGGGTGTGTCTGTGTCTGTGTCTGCGTATATATGTGTGTGTACTTTGTTGGACTTTGATTTGTTTTATTCAGTTTAACGAATTCCCTTTTTGGTCGGAAAGTACTATGTATGTATAGCTGTGTATCTGTGTATCTGTGTGTGTGTGTATTTGTGTTTGTATCTTCGTGGCTGATTTTTGTATCTATTTACATTAAGGCTACAAATTTTGTTGCTTCTGGCCGTGTATATGTCTCTATATCGATGCCTATGAGTTTGGTAGGGTGTGCTCTTAGGTTACTCACATTTAACTATGTTGAATATTGAATGAAATAGGCCAAGCAGAACTGAACTTATTATGAACCATGACATTGTATAGTGACAGGTTACGTTTATGCCATATGTTTGTCCATTTGTGCTAAGACAGTACATTTTTTTTCGTATAATGATTTTGCTGCATTTTGAGAATTCTTAAAATACGAACTGCACTTAAATGGGCTTAAATGGCCTTTCGCCTTTTTTATTCAATTTAAGCGCAATATTGCCATTTATTTTATATACAGATTGTTTACATACTCCTAAGCAATATTAGTATTAGACCCGTACTCAAAAATTAATTTCATAAGCACAACAGAAATTTCTTTATATTAGGTTAATTGGAAACACCTAATTAGGATGAACTTAATAAAAAGTAATTCGTTGCGTATACGCAATTTATACAATTTATAATATAGTTTATAGAATTTTAGTTTTTGATTTTTTGTGAAAGCAAATTCAGAACTTTTAAAGTCCGAATTCCACCAAACTTGCCTTTTTTTTTTGCCTTTTTAATAAATTTAAGCGCAATATTGCATTTTATTTAATATTCGAAGTTTTTACATATGGCTATGCAATGTATCTGCGGTGGCACACTTTGTTCTATCTTGTATATTGAATTTATTTCAATTTGATTAACCTTGAATTTTTTTTTTCGAATTTTTACAGATGACACTTATAGACTTTAACCCTGAATTCTGACTGTTCTACGGTTTGGTCATATGTATTAATTAAATTAAATAAATTATTTTTATAAACAGTACAGAAATTTCTTTATATTAGGACAATAGAAAAAACCTAAATAGAATGAACTTAAATAAATAACAATTCGTTGCGTATACGCAATGTGTTATCCATTTGTGCTTCGAAGTTTATTTGTGTTTCGTATAATGATATTTTGGTGCATTAAAAATGTCTGCATTCTAAGTGTTCTTTATTTACTTTAAATCTAAATCGCATAAAGAGCACAAAGGCAACAAGATCATTGACTCTTCAAAGCATACATTTTTATTTCTGGTAAGAAATTATTAACTATACAAATATATTGGGTAGTGGGATAGTGAAGAAGGTAAATAGCAGGAGGAGTTTTAAAAATAGCTGCTCTGAGACTCTCCAGTCCGTGGCAGGGTCAAAAAGTTGATAGACAGATGAGCATTTAGGCAGTGTTGTATGTACTTAATTTTGTTTACTGTCATAATTCTACGAAATTTTTGGATTTCTTGTACTTATTATTGATTGGACTCACACAATCAATCCTGCCATTTTTGCCTTACTTATAAAATTTGCTGATTGTCTTCAGACAGATTGCAAATAAAAATAAATAAATAAAAAAAACAAAAATTATTGAAGCTATAAGCTCGATATTGCAATATGACTTTATATACTAATAAATTTTATTACTTTATTCACTTCACATTATAATTTAGATATTGATAGCATGGTAAAAATCTGTAATCAAAATTTTATACTTATGATTTGTTTTTTTTGTTGACAAATAAATTTTAAACAATTTCTTTTATTTTTCCTTAAGAGGTAACATTTGTGTGTGCCTTGGTTTTTTAAGTTCATTTTGCTATTATATTTTTTTTCAAAGAAAGTTTATTTTAGATTCAAATTTCACTTAGGTGACTATATTTTTAGCTACAAAAATTAATTAATTAATATAAAAAAAAAAAAAAAAAATGGGACTTGAGAGCTGCAAGTACATGACTTAAACATAAAAACGTTTGTTCCTCTTAATATATCAACCAAATGCAAGTAAACAACGTAGGGGTTTTCAACCATATCAATTTAAAAAAAATATATCACAAATTTAAACAAAAAACTTCATCAAAAAAATCATAAAAAATTCTTCTAAATATTTTGCTAACAGGTAAAGGTTTTTCACTACCAACGGCTAAGTCAATCCTTGCCTCTCAAAAGGGCTACGATTAAGCTTATTGAGACATCCTTATGTCAATTATTTTAAATAGCTTACATAGTGCCACGTCATCCGCAATTTACTTAAGAAACTATTTTGATTAAGAGGTTAAATGCTTATAACCATTTTCCTCCAAGAAAAAGGTTTATATGGTATTAGGCATATTGTGATAATGACTTTGTTGTGTTGTACTGATATTTTATGCTTATTTTCGATGTAAAAGATTACGTTTTCAAATTAGGGCGGCTTTCTTTACTAAAGCTTGCTAAAAAAGTTTGAGCTTACAGAAATTCATGCAAAAAATAATAAAAGGATATGGACGTGCAAAAAAGTGTTAAAAAACTGTTGACGAGTTATAAGCCAACTAATTCCTAGATAAGTTTTGTTGAGGCGGGGTGGACTCCTAAATGGCTACCGTTGTAAGTAGTTGTCTTTCCTGGTCCTCTATGTGACCCTTGCACAGTAATATGTGTAGTTTTTGTAGTGGTTGAAATTGTTGTTATTTGTCTTTATTCTTTGTATTGATGGTGTATGCACATATGTGATTATATGTTTGATGTTAGAAATGTAGCCAAACGGGGAAGACGGGTGCGCCTACGTTAAATGATATAAGGGAACCTAATTGTATTGCGCTCAGCTTAAAACAGCATAAACGCAGCATAAGCTGAGCGGGGTCAGGATCACCTCTTGTGCAGCTTTCAACTTAGAGAGCGCATCTAGCGCTCTCTTATTGAGCGCAGCTTACGCTCTTTGAGCGAAGCTAAGCTCGGAGCTAGGCTTCACCCACTTATGCCGTTTTGGCATGAACAAGTTTTTGTTTTTTAAATCGAACACACAGGCTTTTAAGCACTTTTGGGATTTGAAATAAGCTTCTTAGCTAGTTTAATAGCGATTTTTGAGTTTATGTTAGAACCCTGACGTGCTGGGATTTTTTTGGACCTCATATTGGAATACAGAGACCCCAAAAACATGGCGTACCCTCTACCCGAAAATCCGCTTTATTTGTTTCTTGCACAGAAATCAACTAACCTGTCGCCATTATTATTAGTAGTGCAACCAAGACCCTGGGAGCCCATAATTGCCGCTACTCCATTGTTGTTGTTCCCAACTTTGGCATTAAAGTCTCCGATGAACAGTTTGATATCACCGGTCGGTAACAAGCTAGTTACTGCATCCAATTGTTGGTAAAAGGCTTCTTTTGCGTCGTCATCATCTGGTTCGGTAGGCGCGTAGCATTGAACTACTGAGATATTCCGAAATTTTGATTTGACTCTAATCGTGATAATCCGGTCAGAAACTTCATTGTGAGCCAATATGGCCTGGCTCGCTTTGGGTGATAAGATTAAGCCAACATCGTTTCTTCTCATAGTGGAGTGTCCGGAAAAAAGGAATTTGTAACCCCGAGGTGTCTCGCTAAGCTCAAGAATGTCCAATTTATAAGCACACATCTCATTTAAAACCTGATTAAGTCTCGATTCTTCAGAGAGCGTCGTTAGATTCCATCTTCCAATCATAAACCGTTGTTTAAAGCCATAAGTCGTCAACGAAGGGGGGAGTTTCTATCCGAGGCGTTTGTCGATGTTTCTGTAATATGTTGATTTTTTACCTGAGTGGGTTATTAGCCCGCAGCAGAACCTGTTTTCCGGCAAGGAAGCCATGAGTCGCCTTCTCACAATTAGCTAGCTCCCCAAAACGGTTGTTCAGGGGCTACCCAGAGGATACTTGACACCAGAGTCCGAAGTTTGTGAGCTGCTTGAACCGTTCCACAAAAAAATCATTTCTGGCCACTCCCAAGTGAGTGGCGATTAGAAATTTTCCGCATTATCATTCACTTTTGCTAAAGGCTCCATCCTCCTTGAAAAATACAAAAAAATTTTTTTCCGGATCGGTTAGTTATTTGCTAGTATTTAGATTTACGGAGTTAAATATTTATCTTTTCAACTGAAACATTTAATTTTACATAATGAATAAATATTTTAAGTGTATTATCGTTATATAGTCAAGGAAAGTGAAAACAAAACCTTGGTAAAATGTATTCTACTGTATTTCAAAATATCTCGATTTATGTCGTTTTTTAACGTTATGCTAGAAACCTCGAGTGCTGGGGCCTTATGGTATCAGTATTCGTGGCACAAAATCCATAAAAGAAGATCTGCTCATATCCAATTTCACACCAACTTCCATATTTGGCATTCCGCACGATAGCAAAATATCAGTTATGTCATCACCGTGTCGGGGTTTTTTTGGGCCTCAAAAATAATAACCTCAAAAAATACAACGAAATTTATTTTCCGGATCGGTTGCTTGGCTTTTTTTAAGTTCGCCTCCAAAATATCTCAATTTATGCATTTTTTTTAAGATTATGCCAGAAATCGAGTGCTGGGGCCTTATGATCTCAGATTGGTATTCGCGGCACAAAATCCAGAAGAGGAGACCTGTCCACGTAAATTTCCCAGTAACTTACCGTATTCCGCACGGCATGAAAATATTGGTTATGTCAGAGCCATGATGTGCTGTGGATTTTTTGGACCTCAGATTGGGATTCAGAGACCCTAAATCCCTCTAAGCCACGAAACCGATTTTTTTGTTATAACATAACCTCAAAAAATACCACAAAATTTATTTTACTAAAAGTCGCCTCCCAAACACCTCGGTTTATGCGGTTTTTTAAGGTTATGCCAGAAATCTCGAGTGCTTGGAATTTTGGATCTCGGATTGGGATTCTGCGGCATCAAATTCATAAGAGGAGCGTATTGCGAATGCGCGCGAAAGCAAAATGAGAGTTCGTTCAATAGAGAATTCTTCATAAAAAACTCGTTGCTATGGTATATATTAAATATGCAAATGAAAAAAAATCGTAATAGATATATTATATATACCACTAAGGACTATCTAGTCTATGTGTGATTCCCACAGGGGTCAACCTTCTTCTTCTCCCAAACCCTTGTTTACCTCTTTTCGGACTCGCTTATGCTCCTCCTGAGGTGTGGGAATGCGATCTCAGCATTCGTCTGCAGGCATTCCGATCCTGGCTCATGTCATCGCTGAGACCCCAGGGGTCAACCCATATATACATATATCAAATTATAGTTGCAGTTTGTATATTGCGAAAAGCGCTTGAAACAAATATTGTTCAAGATATCAAGACAAAAGCTAGCGTATAAACTTCAAGCTTTCGTCAGTATTTATCTTCTAGAATAAATCACCCCAGTCAGATTATATCTGTTATATTACAAAATACTTACACAATATCACGATAGTGTTGAAACGCATAAACTTTGCGAAAGTGACAATAAACAAGCAGTTAAGTCCAATGAAAGCGGCTTAAGCCAACTTGGTTGCAATTTTCTAATATGTTTTGCCTGAAACACCCTAGTGGCTTTTCCAGACACATACACAAATACTCACACACACACTGACACATAGCTGTATGTAAACATATATGCATGTCAAACTCATGTAGCTTAAATATTGTCTTTTTTTTTGTGGCCTGTGGCATCAACGAACCTTGTGTGGATTTATTTATTCAAGCGTGTTTTGTTTCTGTATATCGTATACTGTATACAGTATATACATATATGTATACAATATATATCTGTATTCAGTACTCAGTATTTTTTTTTTTTGCTCGGTATTCAGTGCTTGGCATATCTTGATATTTGTTTAGAATGCGCGACGAGACGCGACGCTTTTGCCGCCGGCTTTTACATGTTGTTGTACATTTTTGCCTTTGAGGGATTTCCTCAAATATTTTATGAGCGTGTGTGTGTTGTTGTTTGGCCCAGTGACGTAGATAGCTTCATGTTTTGTAGGGGAAATGGCGTTTTTCTTCGAAACTTCAGCTTTTCATTAACTTAATAGCTTCAAGTTCTCATTAGAAATATGTACATATATGCTATAGTTTTATTTTTGTTTATTAGAAATTAATTCAAAATTATAACTGCTTTGTAGCCACAGCAACATTGAGCTTCAGGCTGATAGTAAAAATTAATTTTTAGGTTTGGTTTAAGGTAAGGCAAAATATTTAATTTTCTTGACTCCTGTGGTGTTTAAACCACAAAATCCCCACTTTCAGCGCCACTGCTTGGTTAAGTATGCTTTTGGACCCCAACCAAAACGTTTTTGCCATCAAACTCAATCAAACTGAACTGTAGTTTGCTTTTTCGCTCATGAATGCCAATCAACACGCATACGCCGTGTGGTACGCGTCTGGCCTTTGCGTGTACATCAAAACATTTTTGTATGGATATATATACGAGTATATGAAGCAAATCTCGTGCACGCAAAACATTTTAGCATCTCATAAACCTAATAAGCATACAGCATATAACAACAACAACAACAACAACAATAGCAGCAGCAAAAACAAAAGATACTTGGCGGAATGACCACTTGGTCGAAATACTCATTAGTTGAGCAATTTATTAGCCTTGATAAATTTTGCGTAGCATCCTGAGCTAGGAGCTAAGCAGCCAACATTTACACAAAGTGTAACTTAGTGTTTAGCATAAATATGAATTTAGTAGGTAGAGCTCTGACTGGCATATACTGTATATAAATTTGTGTAAAAAAAGGGTGTGCGTGTTTATAGAGGTGTGTATGTGTGTGTATTTATATTTTGGCTGTTGGTATACCCCACTTTATTATAACTGATGGCATGCAATATTAAATAATTATCTCATAATTTAAGAAAATGCGAGTTTTTTTATTTAAAAAAAGTGTTGCCTATGCGTCAGGCGCAGTGTGAATAAAGAAGAAAGCAAAATTTTCGTTTTAGTCAAAGGAATTTATAAAAAAAATATATCTAAAAGGGAATATTTTGCACATGCTGTGTAAGGCAGTGAAGTCCTTTTTGCTGTTTTTGTTTTTTTGTATGTCAACTGAAACCAAATTTGTTGAGTACAGTGGCATGTACACATTTTTCATAAGGAGTGTATATTTGAGCCAAAGGATGAAGAGAAGTTTACTTCAAATCATCAAGTTTATTCGTCATTAGTATACTTTGTAACATTTTTTTGATTTTCAAAGAATATTACCTATTTAAGTATCTATGAAAGAAAAGTTCTTCGAACCATTTTTGGAGGCTTACGTGAAAATGGAGTATGGAGAAGGAGATACAACCACGAGCTTGAAAGACTACACAAAGGGGCCACTATAATAACGCAGATAAAAGTGAATAGATTAAGATAAGCCGGGCACTTAATAAGAGCAGACGACACCTATTCTCCGAAAAAAATTTTATTTGGCAAATGCCGAGAAAACAGATCAAGAGGACGCCCAAAACTAAGATGGATTGATGGAGTCGACCAAGATGCGCGAGATCTTGGTATTCGGTCTTGGAGAGCAAAGGCAGCAGACAGATCAAGTTGGAGACTCATGCTGAAGCAGGCGAAGACTCAACAAGAGTTGTAGAGCCAACTATGATGATGACCTATTTACTGGGTACCTTATTTAAATTTGGCAAACACTCATTTTTAAATTATTTGCCCAACAATACGCAAGTAATTGAATCCGTTCGGTTGATTTCCGATATTTTTATACACTGCACAAAATTTTTGATTTTGAAGAAACGTTACCAATATAAAAATATATGTATATAATATATATAAATTAGAAAGCTAAAATGTATGATACACACTTATTTTAAAGTTATTGTTTGCTAGCAATACATTCAGAGGATAGGTATAATCAAGGGAATTGTTTTCCATGAGTTGGTTATGTGAGCGGTTGCTTATGAGGCTTACATGAGTCTTCAAACCACATTACCATAAATCTCTCAAGTCCACTAGAGAACCGCCATAAAATCCTTAAAATTTGGCCTCTATTAAGGCATATTTGTCATATATATTACAGCCTGCCAAACTAGATGGGTGCTTGTTTATTTAAGAAATGTCGCCATTAAAATATCTGTATTTTTGTTTGTTTGCAAAAAAAAATATAAAAAAATAAATAGGTAAATACAAAATAAACAATGTAACGCACCTCTGGTTTCGTTCAGAACAATGGCTGGGATAACTAAGCTCTTTGCGGGGTAAATGTCACAAAAAAGACTTTTGATATTTTAAACAAAGACGAATATGCTTTAAATTTTAAAAGTATATTATACGCTTTTTGTGGTCTAACTTAAACTTGACTGACTGGCTGCCTCACTTCACTGACCGAATAGACTGACCAAAAAAACTGACCAAATAGACTGCCCGATTGACCGACTGACCCAGATTTGGCCGCTGATCCGCCTTATATTGGCTTCGACAGCCGCCAATTCCTAGAAAGAGTTCGCTGTACCTAGCACTTATCACTTTCACCTACTATCGACTTACACCTAGGCACTAATCCCAACAACCTACTCACTTCTTCTGCTTCTGCTATCCTTGACTCCCAGTGGAGCATAGGGCCTTCTCCACCCTCTTATACCGAACTCTATGGCGAGATGCTTGGCTGATGTCGTTCCAAGAGTAATTTGCTGCCTGCAGTTCCGCGTCAATCGACCTTCTCCACGTCCTAGCAGTTGCACCAACACGTCGTCCTCTGCCTTGCGGATTTCACCGCAGTGCTTGCCGAGCAATGTTATCGTTTGGCCTTCGGAGTGTATGGCCAATCCATTGCCAGTTACGTTTGCACACCTCTACTGGCGCAGAGATTTGACTTGCAGCATTCCACAGATCGACGTTACTTATGCGATTTAGTCACCATATGTTCATTATTTGTCGGAGGCATTTGTTAGTAAAGGCTTGTAGGCGTGCATCGATTGCATTTGTGTGTTTCCAAGTTTCACAGATGGACTTGACATTCAAATTATATATGCGTAGTTTTGTATTTTTCGATATTTGCCGCAATCTCCAGATGGGTCTGAGCATGCCGAATGCAGCTTTTGCCTTGTTAATGCGCGCTTCGATATCCTCGTTTGCACCTCCCCTTGTAGTCAGCGTTCTACTTAGGTAATTAAAGGCGCTTACGCATTCAACCAACTTACTATTGATAAATAAGGATGCGGAAGAGTTAGCACCGTAGTCACCAGCCATTATCTTAGTTTTGGAGATTTTAACCTTTAGCCCCGGATTCGTGATTAGCGACCCCGAAAACCCATATTTGCATACCCAACCCAAACTTTGAACCCAAAAATTGAAAGCACATCCTTGGTCCGCCATTTTAAAATTTTGAAAAACTAATAAGGTACATATAATCAGCTACGTCAAAAGTATCTGAGTAGGGGTTGCAATAATGTGATTGAATTATGGAGTTACTTTGCTTTGGCAGCCATTGTAGCTCCGCCATTTTAAAATATCGAAATCACCATACGGCTTTAAAAAGTAGACGAGAAGACGGAAATTTTAAGCCCAAAAACGTTAATTGATCTTAAAAATTGAAGTGCGAGGTGGGGGTGGCTGGTTTGTCAGAGAATGACCCATATTCATTGTTAAGTCCGCCCATAAATTTTTCCCCACTTTAAACACGTCTTATTTGGTCTGCCCTCTGCGATCAACTGATTGCTTGCCTTAGTGTTGTTAGTCAGCGAACCTTCATGGTGCAATGAATTTTACAAGGTGCCGCCAAGAAGTGAGCAAGTTTGGCTGTGCATAAAATTGGTTAAATTTTGTATGATAGCTATATGAAATAGTGGACCAATTTTGATCAAACTTCACAAAAATGTTATGTCTAAAACAAAACGCAACTGAAAAACATTTGGTCGCGATTTAAAAAAATAAAATTGCAAAATTATTTTTTTTGCTAGTCTACCTACATATTTGTGTGAAGTTTGATCGAAATTGGTCCACTATTTCATATAGCTACCATACAAACATTACGCTCTCTTTTTCAGAGAGACACAAGTAAAGCATCTGCACATTGCGTGACCTTCTAATTGTTGAACCATGGCGAAACTTATTCTATTCTATTCTATTTGCTCTCTTAGTATATATTCTCTCTATGTGCCTTGCTATCGCTCTTTACTTTAACTGGCATGGCCCCATTTCCTTTACACGCATATCCCAGATAAATGTATAAATATATAGATACTTTACCAAAGACATCTCGAGAATTAGACTATTGAATTAGTATCGCACATTTTTAGTTAAAAATTTGTCATAAATCCGAAGTTCCTAAGACGTTTGAATAAAATAAGAGCTTTTTCCAAAACTTTGTTTCAGAGTAAGGAGGTCAGATTTTAAAACAATGCGATTAGTTTCGCCTGCATGCTTGTAATGCATAAATATTTGCAAAATTTGATATCTAGTTCTAAGGCACTCCAAAACTCGCCAAACAAACAGACAGCCTTGGCTCAAATACTTCTAACCATATGAACCCAGTTCAAAATAATTGTCTCTGCAAATTTGGTAAACAGCTTTTTATGAACTTTTTGAAATAAAAATTTCGCACTTTGTTGCTCAAGGTTTCTTGCATACATTAAGTTTAATATAGTCAGTTTCGCTTTAGTTAATAAACTTAATATTTGTCCAGACAACATTGAAATGGTTTTGTTTATTTAAGAAATACAATATCTTGTCTATTTAAGTTTTGTTTCAGCAGACTGTCTTTATGTGCATTTTTATGGTAATGTCAGCATGAATTTTAAACAGAAAGTACTTTGATTTTATTTTGTACATTGCTTGTTTAAATAAATTACATATTCTATGTACATAGTAAATAGAGTGTCATTGTTTCGTGCGTTTTTGTAAATAGTTAACTTGATGGGAAATCAATCATTTACTATCATTAATAATGTCATAGTAACATCAATTATACCTAACAACTATTTTCGTTTGTTCGAACTTGTAAGCTTATTTTGGCTTCATTAGTTTTGTTTTCTATTCCCAGAAAACTACTCTCCCCTTTCCCAGTTTAATAAAATGTTATATTCAATGCTTTTCTTTGCAACAAAGTTTATAAGTGCTTTAATGAACACTTGAAAATTTTTCTGCATTTGAGTTCAAGTGAAAATAATTTAATTTGTGTAGAATTCAATTTGTGTGTCATTTGGTGAAACAAACTCAGCATTTATTGTTATGAAATTTAAGTCACTGAATATGATTTCTGGTCAATAATTTTAAATAAAGTCAGCAAACCTCAGAAACTTAATTGGCAGTCGAATCTAGCAGATTTGAGACTAGCTTAAGTTGGCTTTCTTGGCTTACACTGGACAGCAAACTTTAAGTTGTGCCAACAATAATAACTTCATTCATCATCTAAGCTCTTTCTAAACTAGTCGGGTACATTGATCATCTCGTAACAGAGTCCCGGTGGTGACTGTTGAACGCAGCGTGCAGGTGGCGGAGTCCCCTTGTGTAATATTACAAATATCCATACTCAAACAATTCCAGTTCCTCACTCTAACACTAACGCTTTCACTCACGATTTGTGAACATGCCTGACTAACTATGTTTTGCTAAATGCCCAATATTCCACCAAGGTTCCTTCTCAGATAACTGCAACTGCACATGCTTTCTGCATCATTTGGCCAATTCCAAAGCAAATAACCATAGTTGAAAACCCAAAATGGCATTAGGTTAATGAAGCTAATCGATTGATCTTCGAAAGCGTTACTCGATGACTGCACACTACTGGGCGTATGCGTAATTCAAGCCCATCCAGGCAATCAAAACTAACACAACTGCATGAAGCTTGCCACATGCAACATGCCACATACAAATGCAATGCGCAACTCAATGAAAATGAATTGCCAATTATGCTGTGGCAGCTGCATAGCCAGAGGGGGGGGCAGGGCATAGGTTGTATGGCAAAGGCAATCAGCGTTGCAGCAAACCACGAGCATGTCACTCATTGCCACACATCTCTCTGCCGCTGACAACAGATGTCTCACTCTCGTTCTCTATCTCTACACAGAGGGAAAATTCTTGAATATAGTAAAATATTAATGTTAAGGCGAAAAGAAGAAATTGTTCCTGGCTGATGACAGTGTCTGACAATACCTCAAATTAAATATTCTTATTTCAAATAAAATATTTTAAATTAAACATTTTTAATTAATGCTCTTTTTGTTTCATATCTGCATTTTTTCATTTTCTTACCAACACTGGTAAGAATACTTATATTTAGTTTCAAAATTTGTCGATAGAGGGAGTTAGAAAAAATGGTAATCATTTTAAACAAAACTTTAGCCGCAAGAGGGAGCTCGTAAAAAAAAATTGAGGCGTTGCCAAATATAAAAATTTTACACAAGGGAAAGCCTGGAGAAAAATTATGGAAAAACAATTGTTTATTTATTATATTATTATAGATAGATGTAAGGAAAGCTGAGCTTATTTCAAATAATTTATGATCATTCTGAGTGGTTTATAAAATCATTTTGATTTCAAAGGCACTTGGTACCCAATTCTAAGCCAAACATATTCTAGAAAGAAGCACTTGCTGTTTGCATCAACTGTATTGGGTCGTTCACTAAGTAATTTCGTTTGATGACAACAGCTGATCTTATTGTATTTTTTCGCAGCCAACTTCAAGCTTAGCCGCTTTACCTTTATATATTTGAACAGCTGATATAGTAAGGCATTTTTGTAAAAAATGTTGTTACATTTTTTGGAATAGTTTTTGTTTGGCGCCCCATCAAAGATGGAAGATCGAAAACAACATTTTCGGCATATTTTACTGTTTTACTATCAAAAGGGTAAAAATGCAGTTCATGCAAGGCGAAAATTATGTGATGTGTATGGAGAAGATGTGTTGACGGAGCGCCAATGCCAAAATTGGTTTGCAAAATTTCGTTCCGGCAATTTCAATCTTGAGGATGCACCACGTCCTGGAAGGCCTCTTGAAGCCGATGTGGATAAAATAAAGTCGTTGGTCGATGCAAATCGTCGAATAACAACTCGAGAGATAGCTGAAAGATAAAATTTGTCTAACGCAAGCGTTCACAAGCATATGAAACGTCTAGGATTAATTTCGAAGCTTGACATATGGGTTTCTCATGTTCTTGCAGAACGAAATTTGCTTCGTCGCATTAACGACTGTGATTTGCTTATCAAACGTCAAAGAAGTGATCCATTTTTGAAGCGCATTGTTACTGGCGACGAAAAGTGGGTTGTTTACAAGAATGTAAAGCGCAAGAGATCATGCTCTAAAAAGGATGAACCAGCTCAAACCACTTCGAAGGCCGATAGTTACCAAAAAATGGTTATGTTGTCTGTTTGGTGGGTTTTCAAAGGGTTCGTTTATTTTGAGCTTTTGCCCGACAATACCACGATTAATTCTGAAGTGTATTGTGATCAGCTGGACAAATTGAGTGATGCACTCAAACAGAAGTGGCCAGAATTGATCAAAAGAAAAGGTGTAGTGTTCCACCAGGATAATGCGAGACCTCATACAAGTTTGATGACTCGCCAAAAGCTTTTGGAGCTTGAATGGGATGTGCTACCACACCCACCATATTCTCCAGACTTGGAACCTTCGGACTATCAACTGTTCCGGTCTCTGCAAAATTTTTTTGATGGGAGAACCTTCACCTCACGTCAAAAACCACTTGGACCAGTTTTTTGCCTGCAAGGATCAAAAATTTTATGAGCGTGGAATCAATCTCTTGCCCGAAAGATGGCAAAAGGTATTGGATCAAAATGGAGAATACATAATTTCATAAAA
>JAECWU010000272.1:0-59285 GCA_018150985.1 Chymomyza costata
GTTTGATGATTAGGGTGTGTTTATTTTCTTCGCCTCAGCCTTGGCTATAGCGGCGGTATAAAAATAAGCTGAAATGTGGTGCAATGCAAATCGGAAAGAACGCGTGCAGCGTGTCTGCTTACGTTAATTGTTGATTGGAAACTAAAACTAGTGCTGCTCAGCTCAGCATAGCGGAAGCCGAGATGAGTGCTCGGGTGCTTTTCACCACAGTAGGCGGAGCCTACGATCGGTGAGCGAGCTGAGAGCGAGCTTTGGGAGATGCTCAGCACGGAGCGTGACTTAACCCTCTCATGCCGTTGTGGCATGAACATGCCGGCCCCCTTGCAACGTGTAGTTGCGAAAGGAGCTTCAGGATGGAAACGCGGGAGGGTTAAGCCGAGTGCTGGCTGCAGTATCTATTGACTGCACGATCCGGAGAGGATCCATCCGAAAACCGTGCTTTGGGCGATGGAAGTTTTCGTCAGCGAGCTTGATGTTGGAAAAATGGGCCCGCACTGCATCACCGACGCTCCGGATTGGTGTCCTCGTGTGCAGCTGCGGGTCCGCCTTGAAAAACACAGTCGATCCGGGTAGACGGTTCTAGACGAGAGCCAATAATGGCCGTGCAGGCCAGTTCCGACCCAATCTTCGTGGTTGGAAGCTTGAAGGCGGAAGCATTTATCCGACTGACTGGCGTGCACGGATCGATTAGCACGGTAGTGTCATAGCGCGTGGTCCCGTTATCTAGTACCACGCTCGCCGTTGGGAGCAACTGGGTACCCTTATGCGTCAAGAGCGACGACAGGGTAGGCGGAGCAAGCGCACTGGTGGGGCGCGTCGAAGTGGGGGCAGTGGGTTGTGGCCGAGAGCGCGGTTGCGGGGACCGCGATCTGGGCCTGCGAGACACGCGTCGCGACGCCGGAGGACGCCTTGGCGCACGCAAATGGAGCAGCGTGTGATGCTCCTTACCGCAAATGCGGCACCGGTCGCCGCTTCGGCAGGAGCCCCCGAGTGTTGATGCGCCAAGCAGTTGGGGCAGTACTTGTTGATTAATACTGCCCTGAGCCGTTTTTCGGCGTTTAGCCGCAGAAACGCGCGGCATCGTCGGAGGGAATGGATTCCGCAGCAAACCCTACAGCGAAAGGAGTCCACTCCTCTTGGTTCCGCCCTCTCGTTACGCCGACGTGGTGCCATCTAAACCAATAAACTAAATCTGTGAGTGGAAATACAAAAAAGAAGATAATTAGGTTTTGGTTTTGACAAGGATGGTCAAGATGGCTAGGAACTATTTATAGCCGTTAAGCGGTGGATGGGATAGGGAGCAGCACCAGTTTGGACACTGGCCGCTTGATGGGTCCACGTGCTGTTAGGACGTCAACGACGCGAACTTGATTGTCGGATCCAGGATAAACCTTCTGGACCCGACCTAAGCGCCACTCGCATGACGGGAGGTTATCCTCTTTCACAACGACCATGTCACCGCATTGGACATTTCGTTCGGAATGCTGCCATTTATTTCTTTTGTGCAGCTCGACTAAATATTCATTTTTCCATCGGACGCAAAATTGTTGGTTGAGGGCCTTTAGTCTTTTCCAGCGGTTCAGGATTGACATAGCGTCTTCCGGGATTTCGGGTTCTGCCGTGGATAACAAAAAATGGCCTGGAGTTAGTGCCAACATGTCTGTCGGCTCCTCTGACATCGGAGCAATTGGCCTGGAGTTGAGACATCCTTCGATTTTACAGAGCAGTGTCGTGAGCTCCTCGAAGGTGTATTTCATTGTGGAAGTGGATTTGTAAAAAAGCGTTTTGAAGCTTTTGACTCCTGCTTCCCACAGTCCGCCCATATGTGGAGCACCCGGCGGGATGAAATGCCAAGACAAATTATTCTGGCTATATGTAGAGATGATAGCCTCCTTGGTTGCCTCCAGGAAGTCACGCGAGAGGATCGCGGATGCTCCCACAAAGGTCTTCCCGTTATCGGATTGGACTTGGTTTGGACAACCTCGTCTCGCCACGAACCGTGCGAAGGCTGCTAGGAATTTTTCGGTGGTAAGATCCGACGTAGCCTCCAAATGCACAGCCTTTGTTGTGAAGCACACGAAGACGCACACGTACCCTTTGGTTATCAGGCACGCTCGACCGGTGTAGTTTTTGACGTCAAACGGGCCAGCGAAATCAACGCCTGTGTGGGTAAACGGTCGGGAGAATGTTGTCCTCTGCGTAGGAAGCTCCCCATCAGCTGCGATTGTACACGTTTGCGATAAATCGTGCAGACCTTGCAGGAATTTAAAACGGACTTGGTCATATTCTTTACCTTCGGGATCCAGTACCGACACCGAATCAGCCGCACCATGAGCTGGCTTCCTCCATGGAGTGAGATGCCGAGAAGGCGGGAGAGAGGGCAGCCGTAGGGGAGAAGGATTGGATGGCGCTCGTCATACGGTAACGATTTGGATGCGCTCAATCGTCCACAAGCTCTTACAATGCCGCTTGCGTCGATGAATGGATTTAAATTTCGGATAGCGCTATTGGCAGGAATCGGACGTTTATCCTTCAGGACCTGGTACTCTTAAGCAAAGTGTTTTTGCTGCGTCAATTGGATGAGCAACTGCTGAGCCTTGGAAATCTCGGCAGCGCTGAGAGAACGAGTGGGAGGAGTTGGATCGCGTCTGCTGCGTGCTGCGAAGCGGAGTACATACGCCATCACGAGCAACGCCTTACCCAGGTCTGAGTAGCGTTCAAGAAAATCAGCCTCTGGTGGGGTTACTGCCAAGTGAACCTGGACAGTCTTTTGCTCAACGTCTGTTTCCAAGATCGTTGTTTGAGGAGTAGGCCAATCTTCTTGTGGGCGCTGGAGCCACTCTGGGCCGTGCCACCAAAGGTCGCTGCTTGCTAAATCCCGGGAGGACACGCCTCTGCTGGCTAAATCTGCCGGATTGTGCTCCGACTGAACGTGAGACCATCGGTCTGCCTTCGTGGCTTCCGTTATCCGTGCCACTCTGTTGGCTACGAAGGTGGTCCATCGGCACGGGGGCTTATTGAGCCAGGCTAGCACAATTGTGGAATCTGTCCAGCAATATGACTCCATGTCGGCTATTGGAAGCTGCGGCAGGATTGCCGCGCACATCTCCGCCAGCAAAACTGCGCCGCAGAGTTCGAGGCGGGGAATAGAAATGGTTTTCACCGGAGCCACTCGTGTTTTGGCTGTGAGTAGGTGAACAGTGGGAATGTCGTGTTGCATAGTTCGGATGTAGAAGCGTCGCAGAATCCATGAACTTGGATTTGGGATTGTAGGGTGGATCTTACCCATCTGGGGACCCGGATATGGTCTAGCGCCGGGTATGCAAGCAGGAATTCCTGCCACTTTTGGAGAAAGTCCTCGGGTAATCGGTCATCCCATCCTAGTTCGCGGAGCCATATCTCCTGCATGAACATTTTCGCGCGGACAATAAAGGGGGCCAACCATCCTGCTGGATCGAACAGTTTTGCAATGTGGGAAAGAACTTCCCTCTTAGTGGTGGACGGACATTGTTCCAGCTTGGAGGTGACAAAGTAAAAATCATCAGAGGTCGCTTGCCATCTAATTCCTAACGTCTTCGCCACGCTGGCGTCTTCTATTTCCAGGAAATCCTCATTGAGTAAATGGTCCTTGGGAATGTGGACCAGTATATCTCTCTTATTGGATGTCCATTTGCGGAGTGGAAATCCTGCCGACTGCAGCGTTTCTTGGAGCTCCTTAACCACTGACACAGCTTCTTGCTTCGTGTGAGCGCCGGCTAGGACATCGTCCACGTACATATAACGTCGAATGATGCCGCTAGCCACTGGGTGGTGGGGAAATGCGTCATCTGCAAGCCGATGGAGCACACGGATAGCCAGGAAAGGCGCGCAGTTGACTCCAAACGTCACTGTCGTCAGCTCATAGTCGCCTAATTCACCTTTGGCGTCTCTGAACAGGATCCGCTGAAACGGTGTATGCCTCGGATCGACACGGATTTGTCGGTACATCTTAGTGATGTCTGCGTTGAAGACATATTGGAAAAAACGCCATTTCAATATTTGTGTTGTCAGGTCTGACTGAAGAACAGGCCCAGGATATAAAATGTCGTTAAGACTATTGCCATTTAGAGATTTGCTGGACGCATTAAATACCACTCGCACTTTGGTCGTAGTACTATCTGGCTTTATGACAGCGTGGTGCGGAAGATAGAAGTGGTTGGTGGCGGTGCTTGGAGAGACTTCATATGTCCTAAATCGGCATACTCTCGGATGACAGCATCATATTCCGCCTTTAAATCTGGATTTCGATTCAACCTCGCTTCATTTTTTAAGGAATTGACTTAGGGCGAAGGACGCGAAAGACCCAAGTCAATATTGTCAGGAGTTTTGAACGGCAGCGATACCACATATCGGCCGTCCTGTTCCCTCCTTGTGGTTTCAGAGAAGATCTGCTCGCATATCATATCAGCGCTCTTCTCGAGCTTTCGCGGAATATCCTCCACCTCCAAAAACTTTGTGAGCAGTTGCTCCATATTTGGCTCTTGGAGAAGGGAAATCTTGGTCGAAAAAGCGGATATAGATTTGGATGGGCCAGTCGATACTGGACCCGTCAGAATCCAACCGAAAATGGTTTCCTGGCCTAGGAGGGAGCCACCAATATTATGTTCAATTCCTTTTAATAGTATGGACGGAAGAATGTCCGCGCCGATAAGAACATCAACCTGCGAGCTTTTCAGAAAATTGGGGTCTGCCAGCTGAATGTCAGGCAGATTCTTAAGCGCTGTACGCGAAATGGAGTGAGATGGCAGATTGCCTGCCAAGCTCGGGAGTACGTAGGCCGATGCTTCGATTTGGAGTCGTGGTTTGTCGCGAGCCGCCAATTTGAAGTGGCAGATTTTGTATGACTGAGCCGTTAATGATTGGTTCAGTCCGACCACTTGCGCCTGGACATTTTGGGAAGGCAACTTTATGGTGTTTCGTAGCTTCTCGGAAATGAACGTGCCCTCTGAGCCTGAGTCTATCAGAGCTCGGGCCGTAAAAGTGGCTCCTAAGTGACAGACGTTGACTAACGCCGTACCGAGAAGGACACATTGCTGGCTTGAAGTGAAATAGTTTTGCACATTGGCGTGCGTGGGATTCGTAGTGGACTGTATGGTGGGTTGAGGAGGGGCCACGTAAGTGGGGTGCGCAGCTGAAGCTGTTTGAGGAGGGGGCGCCACGATGGAGGAGTGAGTTGTGACGCCCTCTGTACGTGAAGCAATTGTGCGTGCTTGTGCAGTCTTTAAGGGCGTGTGTCCTTGCGAAACAATTCAGACACAGTTTCTGTTGTCTGATGCATGCCCTCTCGCTCCGCGATAGACATTGTTAGGAAGCGTGGACACAGGCGCACTGGATGGTTTTCCTTGGAGCATACTTTGCACGCTTGCTTTGGAGCTTGCGGCTTAGTCTGGACCTTGATTTCGAAGGCGTTTAAGCGGTTGGGGGCTGGATCCTTCCTCGAGGGTCGTGGATGGATCTGCGTACTAGTCGCAGGCGTGAGGTCTTCTATAGCCTCGAGTGTTCGATGTCGCTCAATAAGGAAAGCATTGAGCTCTAGCCAAGAAGGGATTTCCGCTTTTCCTTTGATGGACTGTTCCCACAAGGAAAGGGTGAGTTTCGGCAATTTGGACGAACATAGGAATACAAGTATGCAATCCCAATTCTCAGTTTTTACGTCAGAATGAGCAAGAGCCAGTAGGCAATTCTGCACTGTGGTTTGGAGTTCTTTTATGGCGCTTCCTGACTCATGGGAGATTGAGTTCAGGTTCAAAAGGATTTTTAATTGGCTATTCACTAGCAGTCGCTTATTTTCGAAGCGCTCCTTTAAATTTTCCCATGCGGCTTGGAAACCTTCATGGGTGAGCGGTGACTTGGCGACGATGGCGTTTGCTTCGCCTCTCGTTTTGCCCAGGAGGTGGAACAGCTTCTCGACTGGAGTCAATTGCGGATTGTCGATGTAAACCGCAGTAAACAAATCCCGGAAAGTGGGCCATTTTTGATAATCGCCATGAAACACTTCTGTGTGACATGGCGGAAGGTTCACTCCTCGGCCACTTGTAGCTGCATGAGTCTGAGGCTGTGTGGATGGTCTGCTTGCAGACGCGGTGCTTTCAATGCCTTCAGCAAGGAGGGCTGTGCACCGTTCATATACAGAGTAGGAATATCTGTACTTGGCCTTTGTGACTTGCAGGTCACTTCTTGCTTCATCGCTATCAAGAGCACGCAGAGCCCTGGAGCAGGTCTCGTATTCCTCTTCTACTTTCTCCCACAGCGTTTTCATTTGATCTCGCCGGATCCGCATTGTGTAGAGAGAGACTCCCGAGGTCTGAGACTCATTGATCAGCTCTTCAAAGTCGACAAGTTTGTCTGTCGAAGCATTGAAATTGGCTAGAGCCATTTTGCTGTGTGCTCTACGGAGTTGAGACTGGCTTCTTGTGGAGACTGTGCTGCTTGTGGCTCCTGACGAGGGAGACGAGGACTTGGGAACAGGCACAGTAAGCCGATGCGCTGAAGATGGGGCCTTTTGCTCAAAGCGTGTTTTTGGAATCGGAGTTCCGCTTTGTGCACTTGCTCTTGGAGGAGCGGAAGAAGTGCGACGAACAGATGATTCTGTTGAAATGGCTAGCTGTTTAGGACCGGATGGTTTCTGTTCCTTTTCACTGCCGTTTGGCATAATATGAAGTTAGCTAGGAAATGGAACGGGGCGCTATTGATAGCGGACAATTTATAATATGTAATATTTTTAAAACGACGAGTACGAGGAAAAAATAAAAAATATATTGGATAATATCTTTTGAAGACGATGACAGCGAGGAATTCGCGGAATAAAAAATATATTGGATGATATTTTTGATTGTCTTGGATTATATTTTTTTCCTTTGGTTTTTTATATTGTGTTGTGTATATAAATATGTATGTTGGATGTAAATTTTGCGTGCTTATATATATATATTTATTAATTAAACAATATGCGGTTGTATTTAATTTATTTATATTACAGGTATATATTCGAATGCAAGTCGGTTCATGCACCGACTTAAATTGGAGAATAAAACACAGATTGATTTTTTATTTATTACTTATAGCTATGTGTGACTTGGATGAAATTCGAATACATATTGTTGTAGATTTAAAAATATAAGTAAATGTTGTGTATGTATATATATGTTGAATGTGGATATATAAATATATATTGTTATGCGTCGGTAAATAAATATATATTGTTGTGTGTAGATTTAAATATATATGTGTGGTGTGGACAAATGTTGTGTGTGTTGATTTAAATATGTAGGTGTAGTGTGGATAAATGTTGTGTGTGTAGATTTAAATTATATGTGTAGTGTGGATAAATGTTGTGTGTGTAGATTTAAATTGTATGTGTAGTGTGGATAAATATTGTGTGTGTAGATTTAAATTGTATGTGTAGTTTTTTTTTTTTTTTTTTTTCCATGGATTCGCCATGGGGGGTGATAATCTTCAAAAGATGTAAGTGGCCCGTACCACTAAACATGCACGATTCATAGCGTCACTGTACGACTATGCCTACGTACTAACCTCACCCCACACACAACTACACACCTCTACACCCGCGGGATCACCGTCAAGTATTACTTTGCGAGGCAGGGTTGCCTATTCTAGGCACTATCCATTAAATGTCGCTCTCTTTCGCATCTTCTTAGGTCGCTCTGGATGTATATTATGAGCTGGCTCAGTTCCCTCCATTTCTCTGTTGAATCCGTCATGTACGCAATCAGGTCCTCTGGAGCAGGAACGCCGACTGTTCTTGTCGCGTACCTAGGACATAGATACATCACGTGCTCTGGGTCTTCAACGCACGTATCACAACTCGGGCATAAAGGGCTAGCCTCGTGCTTAAATCTAAAGAGATAATTTCTATATCCGCCGTGACCAGTAACAAATTGCGTGACGTGAAAATTAGGCTGACCCGCATTACGCCCTAGCCAAGCCTCAATTCCTGGAATGAGCCTGTAGGTCCATCTTCCTTTGGGGAAGCATCCCACCTAGCTTGCCATACTGCCAAAGACGCACTTCTTTCGGATCTCCGAATGGCATCTGTGATCTTAGCGCCGTTTCCTCCGGTTCGCCACTCGTACAAATTCCGCATCTCCCTGGCTAGAAGATCAATGGGTACTAAGCCCGCCAAAACTAGGGCTGCATCATCTGAAACTGTCCTGAATCCAGAGATGGCTCTTAATGCGCTCAGACGATAAGGCGCGGCTAATTTCCTCCGTAGCTCTATTTTGCTTTCTATGGCCGTTATCCATATTGGCGCTGCATATAGTAACACGGATGCTACCACTCTCGCCATGAGCAGTCGTACTACGATTCTGGGTCCTCCCAGGTTGGGCAGCATCCTCGAAAGGGCTGCTTGCAATTTTGAGGCCTTCTGGCATACACATTCGACGTGTGGCCTGAAGCTGAGTCTGTTGTCTAACATGACGCCTAAGTATTTAATGGCTGGTTTAGACTCGATCGTCGCATTGCCTACTTGCACCTTGATAAATTCGACCTTCTTCCTGCTTGTAATAAGTACCGCCTCCGTTTTGTGAGCCGCAAGTTCCAGTAGGTTAGCCTCCATCCAGTTGTTTACAATTTTAACTGCAGCATTGACAGTCTCCACCACGCCATGTAGTTCCTTGGCCACCACTACCAGGGCTAGATCGTCGGCGAAACCAATAAGAGAGCATCCCTGTGGTAATTGGAGTCTGAGAACAGCATCGTACATAATATTCCACAGAAGGGGACCCAGCACCGACCCCTGTGGCACACCGGCTGTGACTTTGTATCTCTTTAGCCCTTCATCAGTGTCGTATACCAGCACCCTATCCGAGAGGTAGCTGGATATGATCTTCCTGAGGTATGGTGGAATTTCCATCTGCTCCATGGCTCTTAAGATATTTGGCCAGCTAGCGGAGTTGAACGCATTGCGAATATCTAGCGTTACCACTGCGCAATATTCCTTATTGCCCCATCTCCATCGAGTACCTTCAATTGCCTTGGCCGCGATATCCACCACCGCCATGATCGCGTCAACAGTAGATCGGGCCTTGCGAAAGCCAAACTGTAGGTTTGCGAGTGAATTTTTCTGATCAACTATCGCTAGCAAGCGGTTGTACACAATCCGCTCCAGCACTTTGCCAGAAGTGTCCAGAAGGCAGATCGGCCTATACCCCTAAGGATCTTCAGGTTGCTTGTCACCTTTAGGAAGCAGAATGAGCTGTTGGATCTTCCAGATCTTGGGAAATACTCCATCCTGGAGGCAACTTGTGAAGATGCCTGCAAATGCCTCCTTCCCCAACTCTAACGCTAATTTGATTGCTCTATTAGGAATACCGTCTGGACCAGGTGTCTTCCTATCCCCAATTGAGCGTGAAGCAGATGCAAGTTCATCCAGAGTAACCCGTGGAATAGGCTCTGTGTATGAGTTGATGACAGTCGGCTCCAGCTGCGGTCTCTGTGGAAACAAGGCGTCAACTATTGTAGCCAACAGTGTGGGACACGTCAGCTGAGGGTTGTATTGGCTTAGGGCACGCTTCGTGACTACTTTATAAGCCGTGCCCCAAGGGTTGATGTCAGCTTCCTCGCAGATTTGCCGAAAAGAGGCTGCCTTGCTGTTTTTAATGCACTTTTTTAATGCTCGCTTAGCTCTACGGAGCACTTCTAGCTTTAGTTCGAAGTCTGGACGACCCCGAGCTCTCTGCGAGTGTCTTCTAGCTAAGAGGCAGGTTTTCCTTAGATGGCTTATCTCGTCGTTCCACCAATAGCAGGGTGCGCCTCGTCTGCTTGGTTTTCTCCGTGGCATAGAGGCGTCGCATGCAGTTTTAATTCTGTCGATCAGTAGCTGTGCCTTGCGCTCGGTGGACTGGATTGTAGTTTCTGTTACGCATAGGCTGTCAGCAAATATTTGCTCATCAAGGAGGTTGGCCTTCCATTTGGGACCCGTTGTTTTGGGCCGTTGCCACTTCCGGGAATTATTACCTTTGATTTCGAAGTGTATAGCCATGTGGTCGCTAAAGGTGAAATCTTCGCTGACTATCCACGAGGTTTTGTTTAACAATGAACTGCTTAGAAAAGTGAGATCGATGATGGAACCCCTGCCAGCTTTACGGTATGTTAGTTGTTTGCGAGATTCAGGTCGAGCGATGAGAATTCTTCCAAGAGACACGTTCCTCTGGCGTTCGTCTCCCTACTGCCCCACTCTACAGCCCAGGCATTGAAGTCTCCAGCCACGACAATTGGAGCTTTTCCACGCGCATCATCCGCTATGTGTGCCAACAGTCTTTGGAACTGCCCAAGACTCCAGCTAGGAGGTGCGTAGCAGCTGTAAAATGTCATGCCATGTATTTTTGCGCGAATGAGTCCGTCATAATTAGCACTGATATTCAGTACTGGTGAGTTGGTGCACCAGATAGCTGCCTTGCCACACTTGCTGGCGGCCCAACCGCTTCCGGCGATTGGCTTATATGGCTCGCAGATAATGACAACATCTGCTTTAGACACCCTTACTGTTTGCATCAATAGGTCCTGCGCCGCTTCGCAGTGGTTGAGGTTTATTTGGATGCACTTCATAATCTCATTGCTAAGGCTCTCCTGAATAGCGGGCACATTCCGCTTCCGGCGATGTGAGTTGATTCTTCGCCTTTGTCCCTGCAGATCATGCATTGTGGCTCCTTATTACAATCCTTAGCAAGATGGTCTTTCAAGCCACATCGTCGGCACAGATTGGATCTGTCTATCACGCTCTTGCACTGTCGCGCCATATGGCCGAATTCCATATGTGGATAAATATTGTGTGTGTAGATTTAAATTATATGTGTAGTGTGGATAAATGTTGTGTGTGTAGATTTAAATTGTATGTGTAGTGTGGATAAATATTGTGTGTGTAGATTTAAATATATATAATAATAATTTTATTTATTTATTATTAATAATAATAATTTTATTTATTTATTATTATTATTTGTTTTTTGTGTTTAAAATCAGTTTTTAGGTATTTGTTATATTTTATATTTTTCGACTATAGTTGTAGGGTACAACTATGTCGGTGTGGATAGTGCGTGCAAGTGCTCTTGGATTACAACGGATAGTGTGCAAATAAACAACAGAAGTGCAAGTGTTTGGCAATGTGCATGTGTGTGGGTGTAGAGCGCGCGCGCGAATAACGGAAGAGGAGAAGGAGATATGCTCAACCGGATAAAATAGAGCTACTCATACAACGAGGTTATAGTGCACTGGTTTTATATTGTTTCTTCGCGCTTGAATTTAAGTGGAAAATATCTTAATATTCTTTTTTGGAGTATGTTTTTATGTATGTTTTATATATTTTGATGGTTGCTACGATGCCACAATACCTTGCAAAGATATGAATGTATTTTTATTTATTTATTTATATATATATATTTTTTTTTGTTTTGTAAATGTATATTATATAATTTACTTTTGGTTTATCACAATGATTGTGGCAATCGAAATTTATTAATTTTTATTTGTGTGGTACAATTTGGCGCCAAAGATAAAAGAAACAATATAACCTTTACACTGTAGGGTATGCGCGGCCGTTAACGTTTTTTATTATTCTCTTTCACACACACTTTGCACTGCACTTGTTGTTGGATTTTGTTGGATTCTGGTGGTGGGTTTTTTCCCGTTGGAATTATATGTATATTGTTTTTGTAGTTTTGATTTGCACGTTGTATTTTTTTGTTTTTTGGTTATTCCAATGGAAATTAATTGCACTGCACGCACTTTCAATATAGAGACACTACATACATACTTGGATGGTGATTTTTTGTAGAAGAGAGGCAAAAGTCCACCGATGCTTGTTGTAGGGGGTCGAGCGGATCCGGCTCGAAGGACCAAATGATTAGTTGGGTGGCTTCTGCGCTTATTCTCCTTCCGTGTGATTTTCCCCAAAGAAAACAAGAGTGTTTGATGATTAGGGTGTGTTTATTTTCTTCGCCTCAGCCTTGGCTATAGCGGCGGTATAAAAATAAGCTGAAATGTGGTGCAATGCAAATCGGAAAAGAACGCGTGCAGCGGGTCTGCTTACGTTAATTGTTGATTGGAAACTAAAACTAGTGCTGCTCAGCTCAGCATAGCGGAAGCCGAGATGAGTGCTCGGGTGCTTTTCACCACAGTAGGCGGAGCCTACGATCGGTGAGCGAGCTGAGAGCGAGCTTTGGGAGATGCTCAGCACGGAGCGTGACTTAACCCTCTCATGCCGTTGTGGCATGAACAATACTTTTGCATAAAAATATTTTTTTGTTGCTGATGCTTGCAACACCAAATTAACCGCTGCACAAAATAACTGCATATGCTTAAAAACTATGCGCAGACACAACCTTCCTCATGAAAATTCGCAACGAAACAAAAATTAAGAATTTTCGTGAGAGTGAACTTAGGGAATAAACTACCTGTATAATTCTACCATGTGCCAAACAGGCACCAAAGCCAAAAAAGCAAGCACGCTCTCTAAGCAAGAGCCGAAGTCATGCACAAGCAACTTCGTATCTGTTGCTTTGCGACGTCAGCGTCGAAATACGTCACAGCGGCAGAAAATGTTCAATACAAGCGCAAAAAAAAAGCATATGTATATTTCGCCGACCACTGCTTTAAAGTCATCCCGTACCTTGAAAAGAAAGAATTGTTTTTGTATGCATTGCGTGAATACAACACAGCGACATACATACATACAAGTGCCAGTGTTTGCCATTAGCTTGTGTGCCAGCTCGTATTTTTATTTGCTTTGCTTCTCTCTCCTCTCTCACTTTTTGTTACTCTCACGGCAATGCCGTGCCTTATATACCGTTTGTGGTGGCATGACTTAACGCCAGAAGACTTAACGCCAGAAACGATATCTGGCCTTATGACCGTTTCTAACACGGACTTAAAGCCAGATATCGTTTCTGGCGTTAAGTCCATTTGCTGAAGGGACGTAACGCCAGAAAAAAATTCTGGCATTATGACCGCTTAAAGTGTTCTAGTTAAACATTAAAATAAATGACTCGAAATGTCATTTCAACGAGCAACGAGCTACCATACATACACTCGCTAAAAAAAATGAGCGCCAAATTTAAAATAATGAAATTTTATTAACACAAGTAAAAACAGGTTGTTGTTTGTTTTTTGTGCAGAATTAAGTCAATTACACATTATAACTGGAGTTGGAGTTTTGGTGAGTTGGACAATCGATTAATATATGTTTTAATTTTAGTGGGTTTAAATTACAGAAAGGCATGTTGGAGGAGGTGAATTAGGTTTCATCTAGTGAGTTTGGTGTAGAGTGTTTTAGTAGTAGTGTTTTAGTAGAGTTTTTTTGAGAATTCTGATAAAATTTGTGTAATATTCGTTTTTGATTTATTATTGATTTTATACCAGTTTGATTTTTTGAAGAAGTTTTCAGTTTTTCTTGGTGTTATATACATTTTTAGTATATTTTCGGGTATCGGATAGGTTCAGATTGGTTGAGACAATGAGCGGGAAATTTTTTGTCATGTTTGCTGCCATATCAGCAAATTCATTACCTGTTATGCCTATATGACCTAAAAGCCACTCTAGTTTAAATTTTGTGTGATATGTTGTAAGTAGGTTTCTAATAATGGAAGGGTAGTATGATATGTTGTCTGATGTATTGTTGATTGCATCTAAGGATAAAAGTGAGTCTGAGCAGATTAAAAATTTACCGGGATGAGTTTTAAGGGGTTCTATGGCTTCAAAGATTGCGATGATTTCTGGATTTATATTTGGATTTGATTTGGTACACTAGTGGAGAAGTTTTGGACTTATCATGAATTCTTCGTGCTGTGTTGATTAAGCACTGGTTAAATGCCCATGGGGGGAGTTATTTACTAAAGTTCTTTTGTGCGGTGTAATGAAGGTGCTTAAGTTTTGGTTAAGATTTATAATACGCTCTATTGCGGATGGGTGCACAGAGTGTTTACTAATTTTGAATTTATGTGTTTTTAAAATTGTGTGAATTGGAGGGCACATCTCACAACGGAGTATAAAGAAGTGTTTAGTTTTTTTAAGGTACCCATATAAGGTAAACCAAATAGTAGTTTGGAAATTAGCAGTGGTGGGCACGCCTTGGCTCTTTTTGCTCCGAGTGCTCTTTCCGTTATGTCTTGCAAGTGGCGCCAGCCAGACGCACGTGCAGAAAGCCGACAGTTTTAAAAAAACAAAATATACACAGTGTGCGAGTTTTATGGCCCTACTCGAGGATCCCTTGTGGGACCGTAACTGGACTTTTTTCTTGATGTTGTTGTAGGGCTCTTTCCGTTATTTTTCGTGCTCACCGCTGGAAATTAGGATTGCCTTCACTACCGAAATTAAGGTGTGCGTGCTACACGAAAATTTGGTTCTCGAGAGACATTTTATAATATTTAATGTTTTAGTGAGGGATAGATTTAGTTGTCAATGTGTTCATTCCATTTATAATTATGTTTCAAGGTAATTCCTAATATTTTTAATATTTTTGTTTCATTTATATTTAATGTTCCTGTAGAGACGGTACAATTGCAATTGATAGTACTGCTCCTGAGTAGGAGCACCACTGATCAATTTCGTTAAATACGTGGTCCAAATTTATATTTTAGTATTTTTCCTTCGAAATTTTTATTATTAAATTGAAGTCATCTGCATAGGCGCAGAGACTGATTTCTTGCGTTGCATAACACAAATACATATAGGGTATTCACGCTTTGTGTTGACTTGTTGACTTGCTGACTTGTTGAAAAAGTCAACAGGCCAAAGCGTGAATCCCTCCTGTTGACTTTTTGAGTTGACTTGTTGACTTTTCTTCTTCTTTCCTGTTTTTGTTTACATTTGTAAATTGGTACAAATTGCATTAAAATTCAAAAGGTTCAATTAAAAATGCCAAGTAAAAGAGTAAAATCTATACTTACAGAATCTGTAGCTAAAGTAGCTATGGATTACACAGATTTTTATTATTTTATTGCTGCAAAAACGAAACAATTGTAGAAAAACTGTATTTGAGTTTGTGCTGCTTCTTCCCTGTGTTTGTTTACTTTTATAAATTGCTGCAAATTATCATCAAAATTCAAAATCTTGAATAAAAAATGACGAGATAGAGCGTAAAATATATATTAATTGAAGCTGTAGCTGAAATGGCTTTGGATGAAATAAATTTTATTGCAGGCAAGTCTGCTAAAACAAATTCATTGCCGAAAAACTAAATTTTGTTTAATACAGAGACAATAGGGTTCCGTGGCGACGTGCAAATTGACGAAGTTCTAGATAATTATCATGAGGACATGAAAGCAATTATACTCTCGCATTGCGGTGACCACTTCCACATCCCGAAATCAATTGACTGGTGCCAGAACGTGCTCACTTCCTTCGACGAAACCCGATTTGTTCAAATACTGAGGGTAACTCCACACTAGTTCCAGCAAATATTTAGCCTAGTACAGCCCCTGCATTTTCCAATTCGCATCTATTTTTACTCTTTTATTTGCGCAAACTCCAACAACAAGTAATAATGCCTAATTTACTTAATTTCCCACAGCAAAGGCACATTCTTTTTTTACTTGCGTTAATACAATTTGATTATTTTAAATTTGGCGCTTTCCTTTTTTAGCGAGTTTACAGTAACTCGTTGCTTTTCATACCACGAAATGGCTAAAAAATGGCAAATGCGTTAGTGCTGCAAAGGCAGCGAATTAACAAATTGTACAACACTTTCTCAACAAGTCAACAGCAAAAAGTAGACTAGGGTCTGAGTTGTTGAAAAGTTGAGTTGAGAGTTGAAACACAGGGTTGCATTTTGCCATACATTTTGTTTTTGTAAAAGTCAACAAGTCAGCAAGTCAACAAGTCAACACAGAGCGTGAATACCCTAATAAGTTACTTAACACAGGAAGTTCTTTTATCGATAAGTACGCGTGAGAATGTATCGATATTAATATAATTAAATAAAATCTTTGCGTTGCATAATCCCTAGGCAACAATAATAAAATAAATAATTAACAAAACGGCAAACAATTTCCACGTGTCTTAAACATTAGTTTGAATTTTCGCCTTTGGTAAATTATAAGTTTTTTAATGTTCCATTGATTAGTTATTATTACGATATTGGTGTCGATAAGCGACACGATTAAACAATAAAAGAATTAAATTTGCAAATATGGTCAAACCTCCAAGATGTTTATGATTTTTAATTTATAATTTATTTAATATTAAACGGATTGCATAATATTACATCTTACTATGTTTTATTTTTTTGTTTCGAGCACCAATAGATTTTACGGCGATATGACCTGTTGAAGTTCTGGCGTTATGGCCGTTTCGTAAACGGACTTAACGCCAGAAACGATATCTGGCTTTAAGTCCGTGTTAGAAACGGTCATAAGGCCAGATATCGTTTCTGGCGTTAAGTCTTCTGGCGTTAAGTCATGCCACCGCGTTTGTTTTGATTTTCTTTTTCGCATTGCGACGTTGACGTTGTGTTGGTGGTCATGAGTCATGGCTTCGCCTCTTGTTGAGAGAGCCAACTGTGGTCATGGTAAAGAGAGGGGAGTAAAGCGGCCGCGGCTGGTCAGCTAAAGCACGCAGCACATGTGTATGTGTGTAAACGAAAGAATTGTTTTTGTATGCATTGCGTGAACACAACACAGCGACATACATACATACAAGTGCCAGTGCTTGCCATTAGCTTGTGTGCCAGCTCGTATTTTTGCTTGCTTCCCTCTCTCTCACTTTTTGTTACTCTCACAGCAATGCCGTGGCCTTGGTGTTGTTTAGTGGTTGGCTACAAAATAAGATCGCGCTGCGCAAAGAACGATTTAGAAGTAGGCGCGGGGAAGGTGAGAGTTGCACGAACAACAAAGTCAAGCAGCATTGCATGCACGACAGTTACATTGTCTAATTCTCTCTCTATTTCTTTTTATGCTGACACCGACAAGTGCAGACGCGTTTTTGTTATCAAGGTGTTGTGCATAATATAAAATAAATGCGGGACCAAAGCAAAGAAAGTTTCAACGAGGAAGATCCCGTCAAAAAAAATTAGGTAATTACTCTTTTAATGGATTTCGAAATGGAAGCAATATATGAATATATAAAAAGTGAGTGAAATTAATTAATTCATTTCAATAAAAACACAAACTTAGGCGACGCCAGTCATGAAACACAAGTCCCAGTGTGCATGCATTAGCTTGTGTGCCAGCTCGTTTTTTTGCTTGCTTCCCTCTCTCTCACTTTTTGTTACTCTCACAGCAATGCCGTGGCCTTGGTGTTGTTTGGTGGTTGGCTACAAAATAAGATCGCGCTGCGCTAAGAACGATGTAGAAGTTGGCGCGGGGGAGGTGAGAGTTGCACGAACAACGAAGCCAAGCTGCATTGCACGACAGTTACATTATCTAATTCTTTTCTTTCTCTATTTCTTTTTATGCTGCTTTCTTACGCGCTCAGCGTAGAGGAATTACTATTGATTTAGTTCTATTCGCACTACTTATAGTACAGTAAAAATAGGTTTTGACCCGGAAAAAATTGCACACTGGAATTTCTCTTGCTTAATGTATTAAGGACCATCCAAAAAGTCTAAAACCAATTTGGAGACCTCCTCCCCCGTAGGGTTTTCCGTTATTTTGAGATATGTTTGAGCCCATTTATCTCGAAATCTATAAGCCGTACATAAAAATTTCCAAGGCAGAAAAAGTTTAAAATTGAATTTAAAATTTTTTTTGTATTGGGAGGTATACCCAAAAGTTCACATTTTAGGCGGCAGAGGGGGCCCAATCCCATGGGATTGGAGTTTACACGTACACGTGTTTTGTACACAAAACACATGCATGTGTGCGTGATTTTTGTACTGAACTACTCTCAGCAAATTCTCTGGCGTTGCTATGCTCTTGTTGCAAAGCATGGTAGAATTATACAGGTAAGCTATTCACTGCACTGAAACCTTATTTTTAGTCTGAGCGAAAAAGTGAGAGAGTGAAACCACCCCCATTGCTGTTGTTGTGCGTAGGCAAGCATATTTAAAATTTTATTTTGTGCTGATGGTTGCAACTAGAGTGGCTTATTTTTTACCACTGCACAAAATTACGGTAAATGCTGAAAAACTATGCGCAGAAACAACCTTTCTCGTGTAAAATATCAACGAAACTAAAATAAGGTTTGAATTGCGAAAATTTTTCGGGAATAGCTTACCTTGTTTATTCTACCATGGTTGCAAAGCAACAGACACGAAGTTGCTTGTGCATGACTTCGGCTCTTGCTTAGAGCGCGTGCTTGCTCTCACAATGCTAAAGCACTCCAGCATTAGTATGCCGTGGCTTTGGTGCTGTGTGGCAAAAAACACAAAATCAGTTTCAAGGTATATTTACTACAGGTAGCATACTCCCGCCGAAGGCTCTAACAAATATTACCAATTTTTAGGTTCGTTGCGACTGCACGTGAGGAGGGTTGTTTACGCGCATCGGGTGCGAGCAACAGATACAATTTTTGTTTGTTTCCTTGAATCAGTTTATGTTTAATTTGCTACAAGCTAAGATCGCGCTACGCAAATTATTGATTTTAAAAAGGAACAAATGATCAAAGAGGAATGGAAAAATGAGCGGCGCGATCTAAGCTTGTAGCCAACTAAACATAGACTGATTTTGTGTTTTCTGCCAAACAGGCACCAAAGCCAAAAAGCAAGCACTTGGCCATTAGCTTGTGTGCCAGCTCGTATTTTTATTTGCTTCTCTCTCCTCTCTCACTTTTTGTTACCCTCACGGCAATGCCGTGCCTTGGTGCGTTTGTTTTGATTTTCTTTTTCGCATTGATGAATTGACGCTGACGTTGTGTTGGTGGTCATGACTTCGGCTCTTGTTGAGAACGCCGAAAAACGTTCGTTTCATTTCGTTTGTATAAAAACAATTAACTAAAAAATATTAGTTAATCCAACACCTTTAATATAAAACTGTGAAAATGCTACATCAGAAAAAATAAAATATGCATAGAAATTATAATTTGACGTGTTCTATCTTTTTGCTATACATTTAACAAAAATTGACATCACATATGTCAGATATCTCTCTGGAACGAGAATTCCTTCACTTTCATGTGTTGCTGAACTTTTGATCGTTTGTCGCTGGAATTTGTACATGGACTTGTTTTCTTTAATAATTAAAATACTCGGTTGTTCAATTTAAAAATTTTTTTTATTAATTATTATTAATAATATTATGTATTCTACAATAAAAATTTAAGATATTTTTTTAATGCCGATTTTAGAACCTAGGAGGTCCCTAGGTAGGGACTGTAGGTACAGTTTATAGCCGGATGCGAACGGCGGTGTCTTAAATTAATAGAGATTTTCTTGGGCAAATAGCGTCTTTGAGCTAGCGATGCCAGTGCTAGGCAAATGTACCAGTGCATCTGCGGGGAATCGAACCACCGACCTTCGGTTGGTAAAGCGAGTACGCTACCACTACGACACCGAAGGCCACTAATCTTTGTTTATTGTTTTTAATTCTTAGCACTATAACAAACTCACGCAAGGACAAATTCGATCATTTGCCGACGGCACTTGCACAACCTTTCACTTTGAACGCTAGTTCGCACTGTTTAAAATAAACGTCCACCCACATTAGAACTTCAACAAAAACACGCGAGGACAATAACGATCGTTTGCCGACGGCATTTGCACAACCTTTCACTTTGAAATGTACTTCACTACTGCAAGCAAAATAAAGACCCACGAGGGAGAGCTGTTTGGCATTTCCTCGCTGTGTAACAGCGCGTATTTTTGCTTGCTTTTTTCTCTCTCTCTCTCACTTTTTGCTACTCTCACAGCAATGCCGTGACCTTGGTGCGTTGTGTTTTGCTTTTCTCTTTCGCATTGACGAATTGCGACGCTGACGTTGTGTTGGTGGTCATGACTTCGGCTTTGGCTCTTGTTGAGAGAGCGAGCCGTGGTCATGGTAAAGAGAGGAGAGTAAAGCGGCCGCGACTGTTCAGCTAAAGCATGCAGCACATGTGTATGTGTGTAAACGAAAGAAAAGTTACATTGTTTAATTCTATTTCTTTTTATGCTGCTTTCTTACGCGCTCAGCGCAGAGGAATTACTATAGATTTTATTCTATTCGTACTACTAATGCGTTGGCAGAGTGAAGGTGATAAATATAAGTAAAAGTAATGCTTCAAGATATTTTTGTATGAATATTGAAGCTACATACATATGTATGTTTATTGCGCTAACTGTATTTTCAGTTGTAATATAATAAAATATAAATACAAATTTTAATATATTATTTACATTGTTTACATTGACAGGTTTGCAAATTTGAAGTCACTCTCACGTTTTGTTTCAGCTAAGGAGTGCAAAACATAACGTTTGCTTTGCGCTGAGCGCCTAAAAAATAATTGATTGTTAAGACACCGTTTGAACTCCAAAGTAATGTTAAGACGGCTAAACTAACAAAATAAAAAAAGCGTAACAAAATAAGTTGGGCGAAAAGTTTTACTTCTAACGCGTGCTTCTTCTGCACGCGAATTTTTTTGTTTCATAAGTATTTGGCCGGACATGAAGAATAAAACAAAGCCAATCAATAAAGGCCGATCAAAGGAATAGAAATTTTTGTAAGCCAGACTAGTAATTCCGCTAAGTGTAACTTGTGCCCAACAATTGTAAAAACCGGTGGAAACACCTCCAATCTATTTAACCATCTTAAAAGATCGCACCCATATTCGTTGCAATCCGAAAAAAATATACAAACGATGCAGACTTTTTTCGATCCAAAAAAACGGCAAATAAACAGAAAGCAGACGAAGAAAGAAAAAGTCACTTAGACAACGCATCTATTAAAATGATTTTTTTTTTTTTAGTTTTGACAAATTTTTGTTTTCGAAATACATATCTCGAAATCCGCTGCATTTAAAAATTTGTGGAGCTCATTTTGGGTTTTAATATTTAATAAATTTAATTATTGTCTAATAAACAGATATGAAGAGAAAACAAAACAAAAAAAGAATTTTGGGTTTTAGCTTGCCATTTTACTATGGATACGAGTAAAAAATGTTGAGGATAAATTTTGCTAAAAACTAGTTTTATTTTTAGATCTCAAAGAAATCAAAAGAATTGTTACTTATTTTTTATGTTTCTCTAATTAAGTTTTGAGTCTTAAATCAAATGAATTGTTTCTTAATCATTATGTTTTCTTTTATTAAATTTTGAATCAAATGAATTATTCGTTTTCTTTTAAGTTTTGAATTTTTGTTTCCGTTTATGAAATATGGAAATGAATTTGAGTGAATTTTGTATAAATATTCTTTTTTGTATATAGGTTTTCATGTCTGTAATTATGTGCGGCTTAAACTTGCTAGCGCCTACCGTTTTAGTGCGATTAATCGATTTCTTTTTGAGAATCGATCGAAAAAATCGACTCCAAAATCGAATATCGAGCTCAGCTTTACAGCCAACGTCGCCAAAATTACGCAAAATAAAAAAAAATTAATAATACATACAAACTTGAAAATACGTACAATATCAAAAAAGTCCAGACTACTTAATAATAATATTTACAGTATGTAAGGCTTAAACTGCTTGTGAATTATAAGCACTTTATGAAAAAAAATTCATTGCGTGCTCCCACTTATTACAGTTGTGCAAATTGGATTGGAAGAAAATACAATTTTTTATTGAATGATTTTTTAGAAGAAGGAAGAAATGCACGAGCGACTGTAATCAATTTTCTTTGTGATTATTAAATTTTATTAGATATACATACATTTAAAACACTAGCTAACAATGGATATTAAATAATATATAATACATTTCTTTAAGGAGTTTGTTTTCCATGCTACATGAGATTTACACAGTTTTAATTTTAATACACTATTGGACTATTTATATATTTTGCTGTGCGTGGGCATTGCTAGTAATGCAGTTATTGAATATATTCTTGTAAAATATATTTAAATGAATATATATATAAATAAATAATAATTTTATTAATTATTCTTGATTCGCTGGAAGGATTAAAAGTAATAGTATTTAAATTTATATTATAGCACCGAATAAAGATTTTTTAAATTTCATAGCAAAACAAAAAATTTTTTAATGTCATAGTAACTTGTTTCGCGTATACCCAGAAAATTATTGGGCCTGTTCCGGTGTTCACTTTTAAGCAAATATTAATTTGTACTTTTGTACTATCAGGAATTTTTGTTTTAATATTAATAAACTACATTAATTTATATATAAAGGAAAATATATTTAACTATATAATTCGTTGCTATGTTTTAAAAGGCATCGATAGCTTAATGCCATATGGTGTTACCCAACAATTACGTGAACAGGGGTGGTTTGCTTGTAAAACTGCTTTATAAAAATCGAATACACAATTTTTGAAACACAGTAATCTATGAAAAATAAGTATTCCCTTCAAATTTGTTTCAAAATGTGTTAAGCTGAGAAAAATAATTTTTTAGTTCATTCTCTGCTGGAAGCTCGAAGTGAAAACATCGTTTGGCTCTAAATAAAATAAATTTTATTTTCCATTTCCTTATACAGGCTAATGTAAGTAAAAAAAAGTGTACATACAAAATTTTAAATAATCAAAATACATTATACGCATCCATAAGAAAATGTGTGCATCTGAGCAAGAGAAAACATCCCTTTGCTACTGTAGCGAGAGCGAGAAAGCATACGGGTGGGCAAAAACAATTTTTTTTATCTGTCTTGCTGTGCATTTTGTATGTTTTTTTTGAAGTAAAACTTTTTAGGTGGCATTATGCATTTTTGGGCATTGTTGGGCATTGCGTATTTTTGGGCATGAATCAATGCGTGAATGAATAATGCGTGAACGAATGAATGTGAATTTCTATGGGAGTAACTTTGATATTTTTATTATTATTAGCATCACAGCCCGGAGTGGGCCAAAGCTTCCTTCACAATCTTTCTCCATGCGTCCCTGTCCAACGCCTTTAGCTTGTAGTTCTGGACCCTCATTGAATTCAGATCCGCTTCTACCGCGTCGATCCAACGCTTTTTCGGCCTGCCTCTAGCTCGGCATCCTAGATCTCTGTACAGTAAGAGTTTTTTTGTCGGTGCCTCGTCGCTCCTGCGTAGCACGTGGCCGAGCCATCGCATTCTTTGAGACTTTATAAACCGTACAATTGTTTCGCCTCTCATCATGGTTTCTATTTCGTCATTGTATCGGCGTCGATATGTGCCGTCATTTAATCGTAGTGGACCATACACCCTTCGCATAATTTTTCTTTCAAAGATGCTGAGCTGCTTTAGTTCAGCTGCTTTCAGGGTCCAAACTTCACAACCATATGTTAGCACTGGTCTAACGAGGCACTTGTATATGTTGAATTTCGTATTTCTTGAGATCATTTTTGATTTAAACAATTTTGAGTGCACAAAATAGGCTTTGTTTGCGGCTTGAATACGGTCATTTACAGCGCATGACGAGTCATCAGTGCTTGAGAACGCAACACCGAGATATTTAAACTGTTGTACAGCTTGAAACTTATATTCTTCAATTTCTAAGAAACTTTCTCGAGGCGGGCGTTTTGATTTCACGAAGTATTTCGTTTTATCTTCATTGATTTTCATACCCATTTCTTTCACATGTTTGTTTAGCTCTAAAAATGTTTCTTTTAGCTCTCTTTCGTTTGTTGCTAGCAGGGCCAGATCATCAGCATATGCACATACTTGGGTGGACTTGGCGAGTATGACTCCTTCACGTTCGATTTCTTTTATTGCTTTATGCAACATCAGGTTAAATATCAACGTAGATAGAGCATCACCTTGTTTTACGCCGGATTCGATGAGGAGGGGTTCTGAGGTATTGTTTCGTACCCTGATTTTTGCTGTGGTGTTTTCCAGAGTAATGCAGACTAGCCTGACTAGTTTGGCTGGTATGCCAAGTTTTATAAGCGTGGTCGGTATTTTACGCCTGCACAGGCTGTCAAACGCTTGTTTGAAGTCGATAAACAGGCAGTGTATATCGCGTCCAAACTCGGTGCATTTCTCAAACGCCTGACTGATGATAAAGCATTGGTCTATTGTTGACTTGTTTTTGCGAAAACCACATTGATAGCTTCCAATTATTTCTTCTGAGAAAACCTCCATTCGTTCATATAGTACGTTTGTAAAAATTTTGTAGACCGTTGGGAGTAGCGATATACCCCGGTAGTTTTTGCAGTTTCGTTTATCACCTTTTTTGTGAATCGGTATTATAATACTGTTTTGCCAAGCTTCTGGTATTTTTTCTTGTGACCATATCGTTCCTATGAGTTCGTAGATTTGCCGATGTAATGCATCACCGCCGTATTTGACGAGCTCAGCAGGTATGTTATCTTCGCCGCTTGCCTTTCCATTTTTTAGCTTGTTTATAGCTTCTTTAACGTCCTCGTACGACGGCTCTTGTAGCTGGTTTTCTGCAGTAGAGTATTCTTCCTCGCACTCTGTTGAGATTTGTTGAGGATTATTTAGGACGTCCTCAAAGTAATCACGCCACCTGTGCAAAATCTGCTCCTCTTCATAGAGTGGCTGCCCCTCTTCATTAACGCAAACGTTTAGTTGAGGCTGAAACGGTGTGATTTATTTTTGATATTTTTTTTTATATAACTTTGATATTTAGTAGGGTTTGCAACCCCGGGATCCCGAAATCCTTGGTCCTTTTTTTCCGAATCCCGAAATCCCGGGATTGAAATAACTAAGCCCGGGATTTAGCTTTTGTCTGAATTATATTTTGAAATTTTCGAAATACTGAAACAAACAATACAAACAATTTTGTCTTTTGCGTTTTTTTATTTCTTCTTTGCCTATACCAAAGTGCTAAGCAACAACACTTTCATATGCTTTGTTGGTAGACATTCACGACAATTCTATTTAATTCAGATTTTATTGTTGTTTTATGTATGATTTTGTTAATAAATAGTTTGAAGCTGCGAATTGAGAAACACTTCGAAAAATTAGAAGCAAATTAGTTTGCATTTGGACAAGCAAAGAAATAGATGAGCAATGTGTATTTTGAAGCTTTAATATTATTGTCTACAACTGAAGTTGACATAGATTTAGATAATTTGTTGAAAGGGTCGTGGTAAAATTAATTGAAATTTATATTCATAATTTTTTTTTTTCTTTTCATTAAACTTTAAAAAATGTAATCTGCTTTTTTTACAATTAGGGTATCCACGCTTTGTGTTGACTTGAGGATTTGCGGACTTGAGGACTTTTACAAAAACAAAATGTATATCAAAATCCAACCCTGTGTTTCAACTCTCAACTCCACTTTTCCTCAACCCAGACCCTAGTCTACTTTTTGCTGTTGACTTGTTGAGAAAGTGTTGCACAATATGGTAATTCGCTGCCTTTTCAGCACTAATGCATTTGCCATTTTTAGCCATTTCGTGGTATGAAAAGCAACGAGTTACCTTCGGTATGTGGAAATGTATAATTGCATTCATGTCCTCATGATAATTATCTAGAACTTGATCAATTTGTGCGCCGCCACGCAAACCCATTGTCTCTGTATTATACAAAAGTTAGTTTTTCCACAATGAATTTGTTTTAGCAGACGAACCTTCAATAAAATTGATTTCATCCAAAGCCTTTTGAGCAACAGCTTCAATCAGCATAGACTTGACGCTCTGTATTGGCATTTTTAAATATAAATTTTAAATTTTGATGATAACTTGCAGCAATTTATAAAAGTAAACAAACACAGAGAAGAAGCAGCACAATCTCAAATACGGTTTTTCTACAATTGTTTCGTTTTTGCAGCAATAAAATAATAAAAATCTGTGTAGTCCATAGCTACTTTAGCTACAGGTTCTGTTAGTATAGATTTTACTCTTCCACTTGGCATTTTTAATTCAACTTGATAATGTATAGTGTTTTTCATAAATAATTCAATCCCGGGATCCCGGGATTTGGATAATGTAATCCCGAAATCCCGGGATTGAAAATATAACACGGGATTGCAAACCCTAATATTTAGTTAAACGAAAAAAACGTTAGCTGCTTTTGGTTTTCTCTTTCGCATTGCGACGTTGACGTTGTGTTGGTGGTCATGAGTCATGGCTTCGCTTCTTGTTGAGAGAGCCAACTGTGGTCATGGTAAAGAGAAGGGAGTAAAGCGGCCGCGGCTGGTCAGCTAAAGCACGCAGCACATGTGTATGTGTGTAAACGAAAGAATTGTTTTTGTATGCATTGCGTGAACACAACACAGCGACATACATACATACAAGTGCCAGTGCTTGCCATTAGCTTGTGTGCCAGCTCGTATTTTTGCTTGCTTCCTCTCTCTCACTTTTTGTTACTCTCACAGCAATGCCGTGGCCTTGGTGTTGTTTAGTGGTTGGCTACAAAATAAGATCGCGCTGCGCAAAGAACGATTTAGAAGTAGGCGCGGGGAAGGTGAGAGTTGCCCGAACAACAAAGTCAAGCAGCTTTGCACGACAGTTACATTGTCTAATTCTCTCTCTATTTCTTTTTATGCTGACACCGACAAGTGCAGACGCGTTTTTGTTATCAAGGTGTTGTGCATAATATAAAATAAATGCGGGACCAAGGCAAAGAAAGTTTCAACGAGGAAGATTCAGTCAAAAGAAAATTAGGTAATTACTCTTTTAATGGATTTCGAAATGGAAGCAATATATGAATATATAAAAAGTGAGTGAAATTAATTAATTCATTTCAATAAAAACACAAACTTAGGCGACGCCAGTCATGAAACACAAGTCCCAGTGTGCATGCATTAGCTTGTGTGCCAGCTCGTTTTTTTGCTTGCTTCCCTCTCTCTCACTTTTTGTTACTCTCACAGCAATGCCGTGGCCTTGGTGTTGTTTGGTGGTTGGCTACAAAATAAGATCGCGCTGCGCTAAGAACGATGTAGAAGTTGGCGCGGGGGAGGTGAGAGTTGCACGAACAACGAAGCCAAGCAGCATTGCACGACAGTTACATTGTCTAATTCTTTTCTTTCTCTATTTCTTTTTATGCTGCTTTCTTACGCGCTCAGCGTAGAGGAATTACTATTGATTTAGTTCTATTCGCACTACTTATAGTACAGTAAAAATAGGTTTTGACCCGGAAAAAATTGCACACTGGAATTTCTCTTGCTTAATGTATTAAGGACCATCCAAAAAGTCTAAAACCAATTTGGAGACCTCCTCCCCCGTAGAGTTTTCCGTTATTTTGATATATGTTTGAGCCCATTTATCTCGAAATAAGCCGTACATAAAAATTTCCAAGGCAGAAAAAGTTTAAAATTGAATTTAAATTTTTTTTTGTATTGGGAGGTATACCCAAAAGTTCACATTTTAGGCGTCAGAGGGGGCCCAATCCCATGGGATTTTTTCGGCTCTTGCTTAGAGCGCGTGCTTGCTCTCACAATGCTAAAGCACTCCAGCATTAGTATGCCGTGGCTTTGGTGCTGTGTGGTAAAAAACACAAAATCAGTTTCAAGGTATATTTACTACAGGTAGCATACTCCCGCCGAAGGCTCTAACAAATATTACCAATTTTTAGGTTCGTTGCGACTGCACGTGAGGAGGGTTGTTTACGCGCATCGGGTGCGAGCAACAGATACAATTTTTGTTTGTTTCCTTGAATCAGTTTATGTTTAATTTGCTACAAGCTAAGATCGCGCTACGCAAATTATTGATTTTAAAAAGGAACAAATGATCAAAGAGGAATGGAAAAATGAGCGGCGCGATCTAAGTTGTAGCCAACTAAACATAGACTGATTTTGTGTTTTCTGCCAAACAGGCACCAAAGCCAAAAAGCAAGCACGCTTTCTAAGCAAGAGCCGAAGTCATGCACAAGCAACTTCATATCTGTTGCTTTGCGACGTCAGCGTCGAAACACGTCACAGCGGCAGAAAATGTTCAATACAAGCGCAAAAAAAAAATGCATATGTATATTTTGCCGACCACTGCTTTAAAGTCATCCCGTACCATGAAAAAAAGAGTTGTTTTTGTATGCATTGCGTGAATACAACACAGCGACATACATACATACAAGTGCCAGTGTTTGCCATTAGCTTGTGTGCCAGCTCGTATTTTTATTTGCTTCTCTCTCCTCTCTCACTTTTTGTTACTCTCACGGCAATGCCGTGCCTTGGTGCGTTTGTTTTGATTTTCTTTTTCGCATTGATGAATTGACGCTGACGTTGTGTTGGTGGTCATGACTTCGGCTCTTGTTGAGAACGCCGAAAAACGTTCGTTTCATTTCGTTTGTATAAAAACAATGAACTAAAAAATATTAGTTAATCCAACACCTTTAATATAAAACTGTGAAAATGCTACATCAGAAAAAATAAAATATGCATAGAAATTATAATTTGACGTGTTCTATCTTTTTGCTATACATTTAACAAAAATTGACATATCATATGTCAGATATCTCTCTGGAACGAGAATTCCTTCACTTTCATGTGTTGCTGAACTTTTGATCGTTTGTCGCTGGAATTTGTACATGGACTTGTTTTCTTTAATAATTAAAATACTCGGTTGTTCAATTTAAAAATTTTTTTTATTAATTATTATTAATAATATTATGTATTCTACAATAAAAATTTAAGATATTTTTTTAATGCCGATTTTAGAACCTAGGAGGTCCCTAGGTAGGGACTGTAGGTACAGTTTATAGCCGGATGCGAACGGCGGTGTCTTAAATTAATAGAGATTTTCTTGGGCAAATAGCGTCTTTGAGCTAGCGATGCCAGTGCTAGGCAAATGTACCAGTGCATCTGCGGGGAATCGAACCACCGACCTTCGGTTGGTAAAGCGAGTACGCTACCACTACGACACCGAAGGCCACTAATCTTTGTTTATTGTTTTTAATTCTTAGCACTATAACAAACTCACGCAAGGACAAATTCGATCATTTGCCGACGGCACTTGCACAACCTTTCACTTTGAACGCTAGTTCGCACTGTTTAAAATAAACGTCCACCCACATTAGAACTTCAACAAAAACACGCGAGGACAATAACGATCGTTTGCCGACGGCATTTGCACAACCTTTCACTTTGAAATGTACTTCACTACTGCAAGCAAAATAAAGACCCACGAGGGAGAGCTGTTTGGCATTTCCTCGCTGTGTAACAGCGCGTATTTTTGCTTGCTTTTCTCTTTCTCTCTCTCACTTTTTGCTACTCTCACAGCAATGCCGTGACCTTGGTGCGTTGTGTTTTGCTTTTCTCTTTCGCATTGACGAATTGCGACGCTGACGTTGTGTTGGTGGTCATGACTTCGGCTTTGGCTCTTGTTGAGAGAGCGAGCCGTGGTCATGGTAAAGAGAGGAGAGTAAAGCGGCCGCGACTGTTCAGCTAAAGCATGCAGCACATGTGTATGTGTGTAAACGAAAGAAAAGTTACATTGTTTAATTCTATTTCTTTTTATGCTGCTTTCTTACGCGCTCAGCGCAGAGGAATTACTATAGATTTTATTCTATTCGTACTACTAATGCGTTGGCAGAGTGAAGGTGATAAATATAAGTAAAAGTAATGCTTCAAGATATTTTTGTATGAATATTGAAGCTACATACATATGTATGTTTATTGCGCTAACTGTATTTTCAGTTGTAATATAATAAAATATAAATACAAATTTTAATATATTATTTACATTGTTTACATTGACAGGTTTGCAAATTTGAAGTCACTCTCACGTTTTGTTTCAGCTAAGGAGTGCAAAACATAACGTTTGCTTTGCGCTGAGCGCCTAAAAAATAATTGATTGTTAAGACACCGTTTGAACTCCAAAGTAATGTTAAGACGGCTAAACTAACAAAATAAAAAAAAGCGTAACAAAATAAGTTGGGCGAAAAGTTTTACTTCTAACGCGTGCTTCTTCTGCACGCGAATTTTTTTGTTTCATAAGTATTTGGCCGGACATGAAGAATAAAACAAAGCCAATCAATAAAGGCCGATCAAAGGAATAGAAATTTTTGTAAGCCAGACTAGTAATTCCGCTAAGTGTAACTTGTGCCCAACAATTGTAAAAACCGGTGGAAACACCTCCAATCTATTTAACCATCTTAAAAGATCGCACCCATATTCGTTGCAATCCGAAAAAAATATACAAACGATGCAGACTTTTTTCGATCCGAAAAAACGGCAAATAAACAGAAAGCAGACGAAGAAAGAAAAAGTCACTTAGACAACGCATCTATTAAAATGATTTTTTTTTTTTAGTTTTGACAAATTTTTGTTTTCGAAATACATATCTCGAAATCCGCTGCATTTAAAAATTTGTGGAGCTCATTTTGGGTTTTAATATTTAATAAATTTACTTATTGTCTAATAAACAGATATGAAGAGAAAACAAAACAAAAAAAGAATTTTGGGTTTTAGCTTGCCATTTTACTATGGATACGAGTAGTAAAAATGTTGAGGATAAATTTTGCTAAAAACTAGTTTTATTTTTAGATCTCAAAGAAATCAAAAGAATTGTTACTTATTTTTTATGTTTCTCTAATTAAGTTTTGAGTCTTAAATCAAATGAATTGTTTCTTAATCATTATGTTTTCTTTTATTAAATTTTGAATCAAATGAATTATTCGTTTTCTTTTAAGTTTTGAATTTTTGTTTCCGTTTATGAAATATGGAAATGAATTTGAGTGAATTTTGTATAAATATTCTTTTTTGTATATAGGTTTTCATGTCTGTAATTATGTGCGGCTTAAACTTGCTAGCGCCTACCGTTTTAGTGCGATTAATCGATTTCTTTTTGAGAATCGATCGAAAAAATCGACTCCAAAATCGAATATCGAGCTCAGCTTTACAGCCAACGTCGCCAAAATTACGCAAAATAAAAAAAAATTAATAATACATACAAACTTGAAAATACGTACAATATCAAAAAAGTCCAGACTACTTAATAATAATATTTACAGTATGTAAGGCTTAAACTGCTTGTGAATTATAAGCACTTTATGAAAAAAAAAATTCATTGCGTGCTCCCACTTATTACAGTTGTGCAAATTGGATTGGAAGAAAATACAATTTTTTATTGAATGATTTTTTAGAAGAAGGAAGAAATGCACGAGCGACTGTAATCAATTTTCTTTGTGATTATTAAATTTTATTAGATATACATACATTTAAAACACTAGCTAACAATGGATATTAAATAATATATAATACATTTCTTTAAGGAGTTTGTTTTCCATGCTACATGAGATTTACACAGTTTTAATTTTAATACACTATTGGACTATTTATATATTTTGCTGTGCGTGGGCATTGCTAGTACTGCAGTTATTGAATATATTATTGTAAAATATATTTAAATGAATATATATATAAATAAATAATAATTTTATTAATTATTCTTGATTCGCTGGAAGGATTAAAAGTAATAGTATTTAAATTTATATTATAGCACCGAATAAAGATTTTTTAAATTTCATAGCAAAACAAAAAATTTTTTAATGTCATAGTAACTTGTTTCGCGTATACCCAGAAAATTATTGGGCCTGTTCCGGTGTTCACTTTTAAGCAAATATTAATTTGTACTTTTTAGTTTAGGGTATAATATATTACTCATGCTATCAGGAATTTTTGTTTTAATATTAATAAACTACATTAATTTATATATAAAGGAAAATATATTTAACTATATAATTCGTTGCTATGTTTTAAAAGGCATCGATAGCTTAATGCCATATGGTGTTACCAAACAATTACGTGAACAGGGGTGGTTTGCTTGTAAAACTGCTTTATAAAAATCGAATACACAATTTTTGAAACAAAGTAATCTGTGAAAAATAAGTATTCCCTTCAAATTTGTTTCAAAATGTGTTAAGCTGAGAAAAATAATTTTTTAGTTCATTCTCTGCTGGAAGCTCGAAGTGAAAACATCGTTTGGCTCTAAATAAAATAAATTTTATTTTCCATTTCCTTTTACAGGCTAATGTAAGTAAAAAAAAGTGTACATACAAAATTTTAAATAATCAAAATATATTATACGCATCCATAAGAAAATGTGTGCATCTGAGCAAGAGAAAACATCCCTTTGCTACTGTAGCGAGAGCGAGAAAGCATACGGGTGGGCAAAAACAATTTTTTTTATCTGTCTTGCTGTGCATTTTGTATGTTTTTTTTGAAGTAAAACTTTTTAGGTGGCATTATGCATTTTTGGGCATTGTTGGGCATTGTGTATTTTTGGGCATGAATCAATGCGTGAATGAATAATGCGTGAACGAATGAATGTGAATTTCTATGGGAGTAACTTTGATATTTAGTTAAACGAAAAAAACGTTAGCTGCTTTTGATTTTCTCTTTCGCATTGCGACGTTGACGTTGTGTTGGTGGTCATGAGTCATGGCTTCGCTTCTTGTTGAGAGAGCCAACTGTGGTCATGGTAAAGAGAAGGGAGTAAAGCGGCCGCGGCTGGTCAGCTAAAGCACGCAGCACATGTGTATGTGTGTAAACGAAAGAATTGTTTTTGTATGCATTGCGTGAACACAACACAGCGACATACATACATACAAGTGCCAGTGCTTGCCATTAGCTTGTGTGCCAGCTCGTATTTTTGCTTGCTTCCCCTCTCTCACTTTTTGTTACTCTCACAGCAATGCCGTGGCCTTGGTGTTGTTTAGTGGTTGGCTACAAAATAAGATCGCGCTGCGCAAAGAACGATTTAGAAGTAGGCGCGGGGAAGGTGAGAGTTGCCCGAACAACAAAGTCAAGCAGCTTTGCACGACAGTTACATTGTCTAATTCTCTCTCTATTTCTTTTTATGCTGACACCGACAAGTGCAGACGCGTTTTTGTTATCAAAATTATGGTGTTGTGCATAATATAAAATAAATGCGGGACCAAAGCAAAGAAAGTTTCAACGAGGAAGATTCAGTCAAAAAAAATTAGGTAATTACTCTTTTAATGGATTTCGAAATGGAAGCAATATATGAATATATAAAAAGTGAGTGAAATTAATTAATTCATTTCAATAAAAACACAAACTTAGGCGACGCCAGTCATGAAACACAAGTCCCAGTGTGCATGCATTAGCTTGTGTGCCAGCTCGTTTTTTTGCTTGCTTCCCTCTCTCTCACTTTTTGTTACTCTCACAGCAATGCCGTGGCCTTGGTGTTGTTTGGTGGTTGGCTACAAAATAAGATCGCGCTGCGCTAAGAACGATGTAGAAGTTGGCGCGGGGGAGGTGAGAGTTGCACGAACAACGAAGCCAAGCAGCATTGCACGACAGTTACATTGTCTAATTCTTTTCTTTCTCTATTTCTTTTTATGCTGCTTTCTTACGCGCTCAGCGTAGAGGAATTACTATTGATTTAGTTCTATTCGCACTACTTATAGTACAGTAAAAATAGGTTTTGACCCGGAAAAAATTGCACACTGGAATTTCTCTTGCTTAATGTATTAAGGACCATCCAAAAAGTCTAAAACCAATTTGGAGACCTCCTCCCCCGTAGAGTTTTCCGTTATTTTGATATATGTTTGAGCCCATTTATCTCGAAATCTATAAGCCGTACATAAAAATTTCCAAGGCAGAAAAAGTTTAAAATTGAATTTAAAATTTTTTTTTGTATTGGGAGGTATACCCAAAAGTTCACATTTTAGGCGTCAGAGGGGGCCCAATCCCATGGGATTGGAGTTTACACGTACACGTGTTTTGTACACAAAACACATGCATGTGTGCGTGATTTTTGTACTGAACTACTCTCAGCAAATTCTCTGGCGTTGCTATGCTCTTGTTGCAAAGCATGGTAGAATTATACAGGTAAGCTATTCACTGCACTGAAACCTTATTTTTAGTCTGAGCGAAAAAGTGAGAGAGTGAAACCACCCCCATTGCTGTTGTTGTGCGTAGGCAAGCATATTTAAAATTTTATTTTGTGCTGATGGTTGCAACTAGAGTGGCTTATTTTTTTACCACTGCACAAAATTACGGTAAATGCTGAAAAACTATGCGCAGAAACAACCTTTCTCGTGTAAAATATCAACGAAACTAAAATAAGGTTTGAATTGCGAAAATTTTTCGGGAATAGCTTACCTTGTTTATTCTACCATGGTTGCAAAGCAACAGACACGAAGTTGCTTGTGCATGACTTCGGCTCTTGCTTAGAGCGCGTGCTTGCTCTCACAATGCTAAAGCACTCCAGCATTAGTATGCCGTGGCTTTGGTGCTGTGTGGTAAAAAACACAAAATCAGTTTCAAGGTATATTTACTACAGGTAGCATACTCCCGCCGAAGGCTCTAACAAATATTACCAATTTTTAGGTTCGTTGCGACTGCACGTGAGGAGGGTTGTTTACGCGCATCGGGTGCGAGCAACAGATACAATTTTTGTTTGTTTCCTTGAATCAGTTTATGTTTAATTTGCTACAAGCTAAGATCGCGCTACGCAAATTATTGATTTTAAAAAGGAACAAATGATCAAAGAGGAATGGAAAAATGAGCGGCGCGATCTAAGCTTGTAGCCAACTAAACATAGACTGATTTTGTGTTTTCTGCCAAACAGGCACCAAAGCCAAAAAGCAAGCACGCTTTCTAAGCAAGAGCCGAAGTCATGCACAAGCAACTTCGTATCTGTTGCTTTGCGACGTCAGCGTCGAAACACGTCACAGCGGCAGAAAATGTTCAATACAAGCGCAAAAAAAAATGCATATGTATATTTTGCCGACCACTGCTTTAAAGTCATCCCGTACCTTGAAAAAAAGAGTTGTTTTTGTATGCATTGCGTGAATACAACACAGCGACATACATACATACAAGTGCCAGTGTTTGCCATTAGCTTGTGTGCCAGCTCGTATTTTTATTTGCTTCTCTCTCCTCTCTCACTTTTTGTTACTCTCACGGCAATGCCGTGCCTTGGTGCGTTTGTTTTGATTTTCTTTTTCGCATTGATGAATTGACGCTGACGTTGTGTTGGTGGTCATGACTTCGGCTCTTGTTGAGAACGCCGAAAAACGTTCGTTTCATTTCGTTTGTATAAAAACAATGAACTAAAAAATATTAGTTAATCCAACACCTTTAATATAAAACTGTGAAAATGCTACATCAGAAAAAATAAAATATGCATAGAAATTATAATTTGACGTGTTCTATCTTTTTGCTATACATTTAACAAAAATTGACATCACATATGTCAGATATCTCTCTGGAACGAGAATTCCTTCACTTTCATGTGTTGCTGAACTTTTGATCGTTTGTCGCTGGAATTTGTACATGGACTTGTTTTCTTTAATAATTAAAATACTCGGTTGTTCAATTTAAAAATTTTTTTTATTAATTATTATTAATAATATTATGTATTCTACAATAAAAATTTAAGATATTTTTTTAATGCCGATTTTAGAACCTAGGAGGTCCCTAGGTAGGGACTGTAGGTACAGTTTATAGCCGGATGCGAACGGCGGTGTCTTAAATTAATAGAGATTTTCTTGGGCAAATAGCGTCTTTGAGCTAGCGATGCCAGTGCTAGGCAAATGTACCAGTGCATCTGCGGGGAATCGAACCACCGACCTTCGGTTGGTAAAGCGAGTACGCTACCACTACGACACCGAAGGCCACTAATCTTTGTTTATTGTTTTTAATTCTTAGCACTATAACAAACTCACGCAAGGACAAATTCGATCATTTGCCGACGGCACTTGCACAACCTTTCACTTTGAACGCTAGTTCGCACTGTTTAAAATAAACGTCCACCCACATTAGAACTTCAACAAAAACACGCGAGGACAATAACGATCGTTTGCCGACGGCATTTGCACAACCTTTCACTTTGAAATGTACTTCACTACTGCAAGCAAAATAAAGACCCACGAGGGAGAGCTGTTTGGCATTTCCTCGCTGTGTAACAGCGCGTATTTTTGCTTGCTTTTTTCTCTCTCTCTCTCACTTTTTGCTACTCTCACAGCAATGCCGTGACCTTGGTGCGTTGTGTTTTGCTTTTCTCTTTCGCATTGACGAATTGCGACGCTGACGTTGTGTTGGTGGTCATGACTTCGGCTTTGGCTCTTGTTGAGAGAGCGAGCCGTGGTCATGGTAAAGAGAGGAGAGTAAAGCGGCCGCGACTGTTCAGCTAAAGCATGCAGCACATGTGTATGTGTGTAAACGAAAGAAAAGTTACATTGTTTAATTCTATTTCTTTTTATGCTGCTTTCTTACGCGCTCAGCGCAGAGGAATTACTATAGATTTTATTCTATTCGTACTACTAATGCGTTGGCAGAGTGAAGGTGATAAATATAAGTAAAAGTAATGCTTCAAGATATTTTTGTATGAATATTGAAGCTACATACATATGTATGTTTATTGCGCTAACTGTATTTTCAGTTGTAATATAATAAAATATAAATACAAATTTTAATATATTATTTACATTGTTTACATTGACAGGTTTGCAAATTTGAAGTCACTCTCACGTTTTGTTTCAGCTAAGGAGTGCAAAACATAACGTTTGCTTTGCGCTGAGCGCCTAAAAAATAATTGATTGTTAAGACACCGTTTGAACTCCAAAGTAATGTTAAGACGGCTAAACTAACAAAATAAAAAAAAGCGTAGCAAAATAAGTTGGGCGAAAAGTTTTACTTCTAACGCGTGCTTCTTCTGCACGCGAATTTTTTTTGTTTCATAAGTATTTGGCCGGACATGAAGAATAAAACAAAGCCAATCAATAAAGGCCGATCAAAGGAATAGAAATTTTTGTAAGCCAGACTAGTAATTCCGCTAAGTGTAACTTGTGCTCAACAATTGTAAAAACCGGTGGAAACACCTCCAATCTATTTAACCATCTTAAAAGATCGCACCCATATTCGTTGCAATCCGAAAAAAATATACAAACGATGCAGACTTTTTTCGATCCGAAAAAACGGCAAATAAACAGAAAGCAGACGAAGAAAGAAAAAGTCACTTAGACAACGCATCTATTAAAATGATTTTTTTTTTTAGTTTTGACAAATTTTTGTTTTCGAAATACATATCTCGAAATCCGCTGCATTTAAAAATTTGTGGAGCTCATTTTGGGTTTTAATATTTAATAAATTTACTTATTGTCTAATAAACAGATATGAAGAGAAAACAAAACAAAAAAAGAATTTTGGGTTTTAGCTTGCCATTTTACTATGGATACGAGTAAAAAATGTTGAGGATACATTTTGCTAAAAACTAGTTTTATTTTTAGATCTCAAAGAAATCAAAAGAATTGTTACTTATTTTTTATGTTTCTCTAATTAAGTTTTGAGTCTTAAATCAAATGAATTGTTTCTTAATCATTATGTTTTCTTTTATTAAATTTTGAATCAAATGAATTATTCGTTTTCTTTTAAGTTTTGAATTTTTGTTTCCGTTATTATGAAATATGGAAATGAATTTGAGTGAATTTTGTATAAATATTCTTTTTGTATATAGGTTTTCATGTCTGTAATTATGTGCGGCTTAAACTTGCTAGCGCCTACCGTTTTAGTGCGATTAATCGATTTCTTTTTGAGAATCGATCGAAAAAATCGACTCCAAAATCGAATATCGAGCTCAGCTTTACAGCCAACGTCGCCAAAATTACGCAAAATAAAAAAAAATTAATAATACATACAAACTTGAAAATACGTACAATATCAAAAAAGTCCAGACTACTTAATAATAATATTTACAGTATGTAAGGCTTAAACTGCTTGTGAATTATAAGCACTTTATGAAAAAAAAATTCATTGCGTGCTCCCACTTATTACAGTTGTGCAAATTGGATTGGAAGAAAATACAATTTTTTATTGAATGATTTTTTAGAAGAAGGAAGAAATGCACGAGCGACTGTAATCAATTTTCTTTGTGATTATTAAATTTTATTAGATATACATACATTTAAAACACTAGCTAACAATGGATATTAAATAATATATAATACATTTCTTTAAGGAGTTTGTTTTCCATGCTACATGAGATTTACACAGTTTTAATTTTAATACACTATTGGACTATTTATATATTTTGCTGTGCGTGGGCATTGCTAGTACTGCAGTTATTGAATATATTATTGTAAAATATATTTAAATGAATATATATATAAATAAATAATAATTTTATTAATTATTCTTGATTCGCTGGAAGGATTAAAAGTAATAGTATTTAAATTTATATTATAGCACCGAATAAAGATTTTTTAAATTTCATAGCAAAACAAAAAATTTTTTAATGTCATAGTAACTTGTTTCGCGTATACCCAGAAAATTATTGGGCCTGTTCCGGTGTTCACTTTTAAGCAAATATTAATTTGTACTTTTTAGTATAGGGTATAATATATTACTACATGCTATCAGGAATTTTTGTTTTAATATTAATAAACTACATTAATTTATATATAAAGGAAAATATATTTAACTTATATAATTCGTTGCTATGTTTTAAAAGGCATCGATAGCTTAATGCCATATGGTGTTACCAAACAATTACGTGAACAGGGGTGGTTTGCTTGTAAAACTGCTTTATAAAAATCGAATACACAATTTTTGAAACAAAGTAATCTGTGAAAAATAAGTATTCCCTTCAAATTTGTTTCAAAATGTGTTAAGCTGAGAAAAATAATTTTTTAGTTCATTCTCTGCTGGAAGCTCGAAGTGAAAACATCGTTTGGCTCTAAATAAAATAAATTTTATTTTCCATTTCCTTTTACAGGCTAATGTAAGTAAAAAAAAGTGTACATACAAAATTTTAAATAATCAAAATATATTATACGCATCCATAAGAAAATGTGTGCATCTGAGCAAGAGAAAACATCCCTTTGCTACTGTAGCGAGAGCGAGAAAGCATACGGGTGGGCAAAAACAATTTTTTTTTATCTGTCTTGCTGTGCATTTTGTATGTTTTTTTTGAAGTAAAACTTTTTAGGTGGCATTATGCATTTTTGGGCATTGTTGGGCATTGTGTATTTTTGGGCATGAATCAATGCGTGAATGAATAATGCGTGAACGAATGAATGTGAATTTCTATGGGAGTAACTTTGATATTTAGTTAAACGAAAAAAACGTTAGCTGCTTTTGATTTTCTCTTTCGCATTGCGACGTTGACGTTGTGTTGGTGGTCATGAGTCATGGCTTCGCTTCTTGTTGAGAGAGCCAACTGTGGTCATGGTAAAGAGAAGGGAGTAAAGCGGCCGCGGCTGGTCAGCTAAAGCACCCAGCATGTGTATGTGTAAACGAAAGAATTGTTTTTGTATGCATTGCGTGAACACAACACAGCGACATACATACATACAAGTGCCAGTGCTTGCCATTAGCTTGTGTGCCAGCTCGTATTTTTGCTTGCTTCCCTCTCTCTCACTTTTTGTTACTCTCACAGCAATGCAATGCCGTGGCCTTGGTGTTGTTTAGTGGTTGGCTACAAAATAAGATCGCGCTGCGCAAAGAACGATTTAGAAGTAGGCGCGGGGAAGGTGAGAGTTGCACGAACAACAAAGTCAAGCAGCATTGCATGACAGTTACATTGTCTAATTCTCTCTCTATTTCTTTTTATGCTGACACCGACAAGTGCAGACGCGTTTTTGTTATCAAGGTGTTGTGCATAATATAAAATAAATGCGGGACCAAAGCAAAGAAAGTTTCAACGAGGAAGATTCAGTCGAAAAAAAATTAGGTAATTACTCTTTTAATGGATTTCGAAATGGAAGCAATATATGAATATATAAAAAGTGAGTGAAATTAATTAATTCATTTCAATAAAAACACAAACTTAGGCGACGCCAGTCATGAAACACAAGTCCCAGTGTGCATGCATTAGCTTGTGTGCCAGCTCGTTTTTTTGCTTGCTTCCCTCTCTCTCACTTTTTGTTACTCTCACAGCAATGCCGTGGCCTTGGTGTTGTTTGGTGGTTGGCTACAAAATAAGATCGCGCTGCGCTAAGAACGATGTAGAAGTTGGCGCGGGGGAGGTGAGAGTTGCACGAACAACGAAGCCAAGCTGCATTGCACGACAGTTACATTATCTAATTCTTTTCTTTCTCTATTTCTTTTTATGCTGCTTTCTTACGCGCTCAGCGTAGAGGAATTACTATTGATTTAGTTCTATTCGCACTACTTATAGTACAGTAAAAATAGGTTTTGACCCGGAAAAAATTGCACACTGGAATTTCTCTTGCTTAATGTATTAAGGACCATCCAAAAAGTCTAAAACCAATTTGGAGACCTCCTCCCCCGTAGGGTTTTCCGTTATTTTGAGATATGTTTGAGCCCATTTATCTCGAAATCTATAAGCCGTACATAAAAATTTCCAAGGCAGAAAAAGTTTAAAATTGAATTTAAAATTTTATTTTGTATTGGGAGGTATACCCAAAAGTTCACATTTTAGGCGGCAGAGGGGGCCCAATCCCATGGGATTGGAGTTTACACGTACACGTGTTTTGTACACAAAACACATGCATGTGTGCGTGATTTTTGTACTGAACTACTCTCAGCAAATTCTCTGGCGTTGCTATGCTCTTGTTGCAAAGCATGGTAGAATTATACAGGTAAGCTATTCACTGCACTGAAACCTTATTTTTAGTCTGAGCGAAAAAGTGAGAGAGTGAAACCACCCCCATTGCTGTTGTTGTGCGTAGGCAAGCATATTTAAAATTTTATTTTGTGCTGATGGTTGCAACTAGAGTGGCTTATTTTTTACCACTGCACAAAATTACGGTAAATGCTGAAAAACTATGCGCAGAAACAACCTTTCTCGTGTAAAATATCAACGAAACTAAAATAAGGTTTGAGTTGCGAAAATTTTTCGGGAATAGCTTACCTTGTTTATTCTACCATGGTTGCAAAGCAACAGACACGAAGTTGCTTGTGCATGACTTCGGCTCTTGCTTAGAGCGCGTGCTTGCTCTCACAATGCTAAAGCACTCCAGCATTAGTATGCCGTGGCTTTGGTGCTGTGTGGCAAAAAACACAAAATCAGTTTCAAGGTATATTTACTACAGGTAGCATACTCCCGCCGAAGGCTCTAACAAATATTACCAATTTTTAGGTTCGTTGCGACTGCACGTGAGGAGGGTTGTTTACGCGCATCGGGTGCGAGCAACAGATACAATTTTTGTTTGTTTCCTTGAATCAGTTTATGTTTAATTTGCTACAAGCTAAGATCGCGCTACGCAAATTATTGATTTTAAAAAGGAACAAATGATCAAAGAGGAATGTAAAAATGAGCGGCGCGATCTAAGCTTGTAGCCAACTAAACATAGACTGATTTTGTGTTTTCTGCCAAACAGGCACCAAAGCCAAAAAGCAAGCACGCTCTCTAAGCAAGAGCCGAAGTCATGCACAAGCAACTTCGTATCTGTTGCTTTGCGACGTCAGCGTCGAAACACGTCACAGCGGCAGAAAATGTTCAATACAAGCGCAAAAAAAATGCATATGTATATTTCGCCGACCACTGCTTTAAAGTCATCCCGTACCTTGAAAAGAAAGAATTGTTTTTGTATGCATTGCGTGAATACAACACAGCGACATACATACATACAAGTGCCAGTGTTTGCCATTAGCTTGTGTGCCAGCTCGTATTTTTATTTGCTTCCTCCTCTCTCACTTTTTGTTACTCTCACGGCAATGCCGTGCCTTGGAGCGTTTGTTTTGATTTTCTTTTTCGCATTGATGAATTGACGCTGACGTTGTGTTGGTGGTCATGACTTCGGCTCTTGTTGAGAACGCCGAAAAACGTTCGTTTCATTTCGTTTGTATAAAAACAATTAACTAAAAAATATTAGTTAATCCAACACCTTTAATATAAAACTGTGAAAATGCTACATCAGAAAAAATAAGATATGCATAGAAAATAAATATGCATAGATTATAATTTGACGTGTTCTTTATTTTTTGCTATACATTTAACAAAAATTGACATCACATATGTCAGATTATCTCTCTGGAACGAGAATTCCTTCACTTTCATGTGTTGCTGAACTTTTGATCGTTTGTCGCTGGAATTTGTACATGGACTTGTTTTCTTTAATAATTAAAATACTCGGTTGTTCAATTTAAAAATTTTTTTTATTAATTATTATTAATAATATTATGTATTCTACAATAAAAATTTAAGATATTTTTTTAATGCCGATTTTAGAACCTAGGAGGTCCCTAGGTAGGGACTGTAGGTACAGTTTATAGCCGGATGCGAACGGCGGTGTCTTAAATTAATAGAGATTTTCTTGGGCAAATAGCGTCTTTGAGCTAGCGATGCCAGTGCTAGGCAAATGTACCAGTGCATCTGCGGGAATCGAACCACCGACCTTCGGTTGGTAAAGCGAGTACGCTACCACTACGACACCGAAGGCCACTAATCTTTGTTTATTGTTTTTAATTCTTAGCACTATAACAAACTCACGCAAGGACAAATTCGATCATTTGCCGACGGCATTTGCACAACCTTTCACTTTGAACGCTAGTTCGCACTGTAATTAAAATAAATTTCCAGCCCAAATTTAAGAACTGTCAATGTTTGATCATAAGTTACTTATAAGTGAATAAAATGTTTACAAATTAAATAAAATAAACTAATACAACAATACTAACTAGTTCAATATTTGGGTTAAATGTACTAGAACGAGAGCATACCCAAACGAATTATTATATTCTAGTACGGAAGCAACTAGTTTTGTTCCATATGCAGGCAAACCAGTTTGCTACCAGTTGAACATCCTACCCAAAAATTCTGGTTGCTTCCTATGACAAGCCCATGTTAAATATACTAGTTAGCCGCATGCAATCATACTAGGTTTGGGACACACAGTTCGTCACCGTCGGGGTGGTTCGGAACCAGTTCGGGACTAGTTTTTTCCTGCAGGGTGTTTGCCATTAGCTTGTGTGCCAGCTCGTATTTTTATTTGCTTCTCTCTCCTCTCTCACTTTTTGTTACTCTCACGGCAATGCCGTGCCTTGGTGCGTTTGTTTTGATTTTCTTTTTCGCATTGATGAATTGACGCTGACGTTGTGTTGGTGGTCATGACTTCGGCTCTTGTTGAGAACGCCGAAAAACGTTCGTTTCATTTCGTTTGTATAAAAACAATTAACTAAAAAATATTAGTTAATCCAACACCTTTAATATAAAACTGTGAAAATGCTACATCAGAAAAAATAAAATATGCATAGAAATTATAATTTGACGTGTTCTATCTTTTTGCTATACATTTAACAAAAATTGACATCACATATGTTAGATATCTCTCTGGAACGAGAATTCCTTCACTTTCATTATTATTATAATATATAATTGATTGTTAAGACACCGTTTGAACTCCAAAGTAATGTTAAGACGGCTAAACTAAAGAAAAAAAAACAGCGTAGAAAAATAAGTTGGGTGAAAAAAGTTTTACTTCTAACGCGTGCTTGTACTGCACGTGAATTTTTGCTATTGCTGCTTGTATGTGTTGCTGAAATTTTGATCGTTTGTCGCTGGAATTTGTACATGGACTTGTTTTCTTTAATAATTAAAATACTCGGTTGTTCAATTTAAAATTTTTTTTATTAATTATTATTAATAATATTATGTATTCTACAATAAAAATTTAAGATATTTTTTTAATGCCGATTTTAGAACCTAGGAGGTCCCTAGGTAGGGACTGTAGGTACAGTTTATAGCCGGATGCGAACGGCGGTGTCTTAAATTAATAGAGATTTTCTTGGGCAAATAGCGTCTTTGAGCTAGCGATGCCAGTGCTAGGCAAATGTAACAGTGCATCTGCGGGGAATCGAACCACCGACCTTCGGTTGGTAAAGCGAGTACGCTACCACTACGACACCGAAGGCCACTAATCTTTGTTTATTGTTTTTAATTCTTAGCACTATAACAAACTCACGCAAGGACAAATTCGATCATTTGCCGACGGCACTTGCACAACCTTTCACTTTGAACGCTAGTTCGCACTGTTTAAAATAAACATCCACCCACATTAGAACTTCAACAAAATACGCGAGGACAATAACAATCGTTTGCCGACGGCATTTGCACAACCTTTCACTTTGAAATGTACTTCACTACTGCAAGCAAAATAAAGACCCACGAGGGAGAGCTGTTTGGCATTTCCTCGCTGTGTAACAGCGCGTATTTTTGTTTGCTTTTTCTCTCTCTCTCTCTCACTTTTTGCTACTCTCACAGCAATGCCGTGACCTTGGTGCGTTGTGTTTTGCTTTTCTCTTTCGCATTGACAAATTGCGACGCTGACGTTGTGTTGGTGGTCATGACTTCGGCTTTGGCTCTTGTTGAGAGAGCGAGCCGTGGTCATGGTAAAAAGAGGAGAGTAAAGCGGCCGCGACTGTTCATCTGAAGCATGCAGCACATGTGTATGTGTGTAAACGAAAGAAAAGTTACATTGTTTAATTCTATTTCTTTTTATGCTGCTTTCTTACGCGCTCAGCGCAGAGGAATTACTATAGATTTTATTCTATTCGTACTACTAATGCGTTGGCAGAGTGAAGGTGATAAATATAAGTAAAGTAATGCTTAAGTATTTTTTATGAATATTGAAGCTACATACATATTATGTTTATTGGCTAACTGTATTTTCAGTTGTAATATAATAAAATTAAATACAAATTTTAATATATTATTTAATTGTTTACATTGACAGGTTTGCAAATTTGAGTCACTCTCACGTTTTGTTTCACTAAGGAGTGCAAAACATAACGTTTGCTTTCTGCCTAAAAATAATTGATTGTTAAGACACCGTTTGAACTCCAAAGTAATGTTAAGACGGCTAAACTAACAAAAAAAAAAAAAGCGTAGCAAAATAAGTTGGGCGAAAAGTTTTACTTCTAACGCGTGCTTCTTCTGCACGCGAATTTTTTTTGTTTCATAAGTATTTGGCCGGACATGAAGAATAAAACAAAGTCTAAAGGCCGATCAAAGGAATAGAAATTTTTGTAAGCCAGACTAGTAATTCCGCTAAGTGTAACTTGTGCTCAACAATTGTAAAAACCGGTGGAAACACCTCCAATCTATTTAACCATCTTAAAAGATCGCACCCATATTCGTTGCAATCCGAAAAAAATATACAAACGATGCAGACTTTTTTCGATCCGAAAAAACGGCAAATAAACAGAAAGCAGACGAAGAAAGAAAAAGTCACTTAGACAACGCATCTATTAAAATGATTTTTTTTTTTTTAGTTTTGACAAATTTTTGTTTTCGAAATACATATCTCGAAATCCGCTGCATTTAAAAATTTGTGGAGCTCATTTTGGGTTTTAATATTTAATAAATTTACTTATTGTCTAATAAACAGATATGAAGAGAAAACAAAACAAAAAAAGAATTTTGGGTTTTAGCTTGCCATTTTACTATGGATACGAGTAAAAAATGTTGAGGATACATTTTGCTAAAAACTAGTTTTATTTTTAGATCTCAAAGAAATCAAAAGAATTGTTACTTATTTTTTATGTTTCTCTAATTAAGTTTTGAGTCTTAAATCAAATGAATTGTTTCTTAATCATTGTTTTCTTTTATTAAATTTTGAATCAAATGAATTATTCGTTTTCTTTTAAGTTTTGAATTTTTGTTTCCGTTATTATGAAATATGGAAATGAATTTGAGTGAATTTTGTATAAATATTCTTTTTTGTATATAGGTTTTCATGTCTGTAATTATGTGCGGCTTAAACTTGCTAGCGCCTACCGTTTTAGTGCGATTAATCGATTTCTTTTTGAGAATCGATCGAAAAAATCGACTCCAAAATCGAATATCGAGCTCAGCTTTACAGCCAACGTCGCCAAAATTACGCAAAATAAAAAAAAATTAATAATACATACAAACTTGAAAATACGTACAATATCAAAAAAGTCCAGACTACTTAATAATAATATTTACAGTATGTAATGCTTAAACTGCTTGTGAATTATAAGCACTTTATGAAAAAAAAATTCATTGCGTGCTCCCACTTATTACAGTTGTGCAAATTGGATTGGAAGAAAATACAATTTTTTATTGAATGATTTTTTAGAAGAAGGAAGAAATGCACGAGCGACTGTAATCAATTTTCTTTGTGATTATTAAATTTTATAAGATATACATACATTTAAAACACTAGCTAACAATGGATATTAAATAATATATATAATACATTTCTTTAAGGAGTTTGTTTTCCATGCTACATGAGATTTACACAGTTTTAATTTTAATACACTATTGGACTTTTTTTTTTTATATTTATTGTAAAATATATTTAAATGAATATATATATAAATAAATAATAATTTTATTAATTATTCTTGATTCGCTGGAAGGATTAAAAGTAATAGTATTTAAATTTATATTATAGCACCGAATAAAGATTTTTTAAATTTCATAGCAAAACAAAAAATTTTTTAATGTCATAGTAACTTGTTTCGCGTATACCCAGAAAATTATTGGGCCTGTTCCGGTGTACACTTTTAAGCAAATATTAATTTGTGCTTTTTAGTATAGGGTATAATATATTACTACATGCTGTCAGGAATTTTTGTTTTAATATTAATAAACTACATTAATTTATATATAAAGGAAAATATATTTAACTTTATATAATTCGTTGCTATGTTTTAAAAGGCATCGATAGCTTAATGCCATATGGTGTTACCAAACAATTACGTGAACAGGGGTGGTTTGCTTGTAAAACTGCTTTATAAAAATCGAATACACAATTTTTGAAACAAAGTAATCTGTGAAAAATAAGTATTCCCTTCAAATTTGTTTCAGAATGTGTTAAGCTGAGAAAAATAATTTTTTAGTTCATTCTCTGCTGGAAGCTCGAAGTGAAAACATCGTTTGGCTCTAAATAAAATAAATTTTATTTTCCATTTCCTTTTACAGGCTAATGTAAGTAAAAAAAAGTGTACATACAAAATTTTAAATAATCAAAATATATTATACGCATCCATAAGAAAATGTGTGCATCTGAGCAAGAGAAAACATCCCTTTGTTACTGTAGCGAGAGCGAGAAAGCACACGGGTGGGCAAAAACAATTTTTTTTATCTGTCTTGCTGTGCATTTTGTATGTTTTTTTTTTGAAGTAAAACTTTTTAGGTGGCATTATGCATTTTTGGGCATTGTTGGGCACTGTGTATTTTTGGGCATGAATCAATGCGTGAATGAATAATGCGTGAACGAATGAATGTGAATTTCTATGGGAGTAACTTTGAAATTTAGTTAAACGAAAAAAACGTTAGCTGCTTTTGATTTTCTCTTTCGCATTGCGACGTTGACGTTGTGTTGGTGGTCATGAGTCATGGCTTCGCTTCTTGTTGAGAGAGCCAACTGTGGTCATGGTAAAGGAGAAGGGAGTAAAGCGGCCGCGGCTGGTCAGCTAAAGCACGCAGCACATGTGTATGTGTATAAACGAAAGAATTGTTTTTGTATGCATTGCGTGAACACAACACAGCGACATACATACATACAAGTGCCAGTGCTTGCCATTAGCTTGTGTGCCAGCTCGTATTTTTGCTTGCTTCCCTCTCTCTCACTTTTTGTTACTCTCACAGCAATGCCGTGGCCTTGGTGTTGTTTAGTGGTTGGCTACAAAATAAGATCGCGCTGCGCAAAGAACGATTTAGAAGTAGGCGCGGGGAAGGTGAGATTTGCACGAACAACAAAGTCAAGCAGCATTGCATGACAGTTACATTGTTAGTGCAGACGCTTTTTTGTTATCAAGGTGTTGTGCATAATATAAAATAAATGCGGGACCAAAGCAAAGAAAGTTTCAACGAGGAAGATCCCGTCGAAAAAAATTAGGTAATTACTCTTTTAATGGATTTCGAAATGGAAGCAATATATGAATATAGAAAAAGTGAGTGAAATTAATTAATTCATTTCAATAAAAACACAAACTTAGGCGACGCCAGTCATAAAACACAAGTCCCAGTGTGCATGCATTAGCTTGTGTGCCAGCTCGTTTTTTTGCTTGCTTCCCTCTCTCTCACTTTTTGTTACTCTCACAGCAATGCCGTGGCCTTGGTGTTGTTTGGTGGTTGGCTACAAAATAAGATCGCGCTGCGCTAAGAACGATGTAGAAGTTGGCGCGGGGGAGGTGAGAGTTGCACGAACAACGAAGCCAAGCTGCATTGCACGACAGTTACATTATCTAATTCTTTTCTTTCTCTATTTCTTTTTATGCTGCTTTCTTACGCGCTCAGCGTAGAGGAATTACTATTGATTTAGTTCTATTCGCACTACTTATAGTACAGTAAAAATAGGTTTTGACCCGGAAAAAATTGCACACTGGAATTTCTCTTGCTTAATGTATTAAGGACCATCCAAAAAGTCTAAAACCAATTTGGAGACCTCCTCCCCCGTAGGGTTTTCCGTTATTTTGAGATATGTTTGAGCCCATTTATCTCGAAATCTATAAGCCGTACATAAAAATTTCCAAGGCAGAAAAAGTTTAAAATTGAATTTAAAATTTTATTTTGTATTCGGAGGTATACCCAAAAGTTCACATTTTAGGCGGCAGAGGGGGCCCAATCCCATGGGATTGGAGTTTACACGTACTGTGTTGTACACAAAACACATGCATGTGTGCGTGATTTTTGTACTGAACTACTCTCAGCAAATTCTCTGGCGTTGCTATGCTCTTGTTGCAAAGCATGGTAGAATTATACAGGTAAGCTATTCACTGCACTGAAACCTTATTTTTAGTCTGAGCGAAAAAGTGAGAGAGTGAAACCACCCCCATTGCTGTTGTTGTGCGTAGGCAAGCATATTTAAAATTTTATTTTGTGCTGATGGTTGCAACTAGAGTGGCTTATTTTTTACCACTGCACAAAATTACGGTAAATGCTGAAAAACTATGCGCAGAAACAACCTTTCTCGTGTAAAATATCAACGAAACTAAAATAAGGTTTGAGTTGCGAAAATTTTTCGGGAATAGCTTACCTTGTTTATTCTACCATGGTTGCAAAGCAACAGACACGAAGTTGCTTGTGCATGACTTCGGCTCTTGCTTAGAGCGCGTGCTTGCTCTCACAATGCTAAAGAACTCCAGCATTAGTATGCCGTGGCTTTGGTGCTGTGTGGCAAAAAACACAAAATCAGTTTCAAGGTATATTTACTACAGGTAGCATACTCCCGCCGAAGGCTCTAACAAATATTACCAATTTTTAGGTTTGTTGCGACTGCACGTGAGGAGGGTTGTTTACGCGCATCGGGTGCGAGCAACAGATACAATTTTTGTTTGTTTCCTTGAATCAGTTTATGTTTAATTTGCTACAAGCTAAGATCGCGCTACGCAAATTATTGATTTTAAAAAGGAACAAATGTTCAAAGAGGAATGTAAAAATGAGCGGCGCGATCTAAGCTTGTAGCCAACTAAACATAGACTGATTTTGTGTTTTCTGCCAAACAGGCACCAAAGCCAAAAAGCAAGCACGCTCTCTAAGCAAGAGCCGAAGTCATGCACAAGCAACTTCGTATCTGTTGCTTTGCGACGTCAGCGTCGAAACACGCCACAGCGGCAGAAAATGTTCAATACAAGCGCAAAAAAAATGCATATGTATATTTCGCCGACCACTGCTTTAAAGTCATCCCGTACCTTGAAAAAAAGAATTGTTTTTGTATGCATTGCGTGAATACAACACAGCGACATACATACAAACATACAAGTGCCAGTGTTTGCCATTAGCTTGTGTGCCAGTCGTATTTTTATTTGCTTCTCATCTACTCTGACGTAACTAGTTTTTTAATGGTTCACGGCAAAGAACTGCCTTGGTATAGGTTAAAATGTTAAAATTGAGTTTTCTTTTTCGCATTGATGAATTGACGCTCACGTTGTGTTGGTGGTCATGACTTCGGCTCTTTTTGAGAAGCGAAAAACGTTCGTTTCATTTCGTTTGTATAAAAACGAATTAACTCAAAAAATATTTTAGTTAATCCAACACCTTTAATATAAAACTGTGAAAATGCTACATCAGAAAAAATAAAATATGCATAGAAATTATAATTTGACGTGTTAAAACTATCTTTTTGTAGTACATTTAACAAAAATTGACATCACATATGTCAGATAGCTCTCTGGAATGAGATTTCTTCACTTTCAGCTTATTATATAAAACAAATAACTTGTTGTTTTTTTGATTTCCATTTTATGTATGTACATAAAAAAACAGCTAAAATAGTTGTAGTTTTTTGTTTTTTTTTGTATGTGTATGTTGAAATTTTGATCTTTGTCAGCTGGAATTTGTACATGGACTTGTTTTCTTTAATAATTAAAATACTGTTGTTCAATTTAAAAATTTTTTTTAGTTAATTATAATTAATAATATTATGTATTCTACAATAAAAATTTAAGTTTTTTTTAATGCCGATTTTAGAACCTAGGGTCTGGTGGGACTGTGGTGTTTATAGCCGGATGCGACGGCGGTGTTTAATTAATAGGATTTTCTTGGGATAGTTTTGGTAGGTGCCAGTGCTAGGAAATGTACCAGTGCATCTCAATAACTGGCCTTTTTTCAGCTTCTTACCAATATAAGAAATTAGTCTATTTATTTTTTTAAAATTAGAATAACAAACTACGCAATGAACATTTAATTTGATCACTTGTATATAATTAAAAAAATTTAAATTTTCAATCTAAGCCTATAATTTAAGAATTGTAAATGTTTGATAATAAGTTACTTATAAGTGAATAAAATGTTTACAAATTAAATAAAATAAACTAATACAACAATACTAACTAGTTCAATATTTGGGTTAAATGTACTAGAACGAGAGCATACCCAAACGGATGATTTTATATTCTAGTACGGAAGCAACTAGTTTTGTTCCATATGCAGGCAAACCAGTTTGCTACCAGTTGAACATCCCCCACCCAAAATTTGGTGGTCTGCTTCCTATGACAAGCCCTTGTTAAATATACTAGTTAGCCGCATGCAATCATACTAGGTTTGGGACACACAGTTTCACCGTCGGGGTGGTTCGGAACCAGTTCGGGACTAGTTTTTTTTCCTGCAGGGTGTTTGCCATTAGCTTGTGTGCCAGCTCGTATTTTTATTTGCTTCTCTCTCCTCTCTCACTTTTTGTTACTCTCACGGCAATGCCGTGCCTTGGTGCGTTTGTTTTGATTTTCTTTTTCGCATTGATGAATTGACGCTGACGTTGTGTTGGTGGTCATGACTTCGGCTCTTGTTGAGAACGCCGAAAAACGTTCGTTTCATTTCGTTTGTATAAAAACAATTAACTAAAAAATATTAGTTAATCCAACACCTTTAATATAAAACTGTGAAAATGCTACATCAGAAAAAATAAAATATGCATAGAAATTATAATTTGACGTGTTCTATCTTTTTGCTATACATTTAACAAAAATTGACATCACATATGTTAGATATCTCTCTGGAACGAGAATTCCTTCACTTTCATTATTATTATAATATATAATTGATTGTTAAGACACCGTTTGAACTCCAAAGTAATGTTAAGACGGCTAAACTAAAGAAAAAAAAACAGCGTAGAAAAATAAGTTGGGTGAAAAAAGTTTTACTTCTAACGCGTGCTTGTACTGCACGTGAATTTTTGCTATTGCTGCTTGTATGTGTTGCTGAAATTTTGATCGTTTGTCGCTGGAATTTGTACATGGACTTGTTTTCTTTAATAATTAAAATACTCGGTTGTTCAATTTAAAAATTTTTTTTATTAATTATTATTAATAATATTATGTATTCTACAATAAAAATTTAAGATATTTTTTTAATGCCGATTTTAGAACCTAGGAGGTCCCTAGGTAGGGACTGTAGGTACAGTTTATAGCCGGATGCGAACGGCGGTGTCTTAAATTAATAGAGATTTTCTTGGGCAAATAGCGTCTTTGAGCTAGCGATGCCAGTGCTAGGCAAATGTAACAGTGCATCTGCGGGGAATCGAACCACCGACCTTCGGTTGGTAAAGCGAGTACGCTACCACTACGACACCGAAGGCCACTAATCTTTGTTTATTGTTTTTAATTCTTAGCACTATAACAAACTCACGCAAGGACAAATTCGATCATTTGCCGACGGCACTTGCACAACCTTTCACTTTGAACGCTAGTTCGCACTGTTTAAAATAAACATCCACCCACATTAGAACTTCAACAAAAATACGCGAGGACAATAACGATCGTTTGCCGACGGCATTTGCACAACCTTTCACTTTGAAATGTACTTCACTACTGCAAGCAAAATAAAGACCCACGAGGAAGAGCTGTTTGGCATTTCCTCGCTGTGTAACAGCGCGTATTTTTGTTTGCTTTTTCTCTCTCTCTCTCTCACTTTTTGCTACTCTCACAGCAATGCCGTGACCTTGGTGCGTTGTGTTTTGCTTTTCTCTTTCGCATTGACAAATTGCGACGCTGACGTTGTGTTGGTGGTCATGACTTCGGCTTTGGCTCTTGTTGAGAGAGCGAGCCGTGGTCATGGTAAAAAGAGGAGAGTAAAGCGGCCGCGACTGTTCATCTGAAGCATGCAGCACATGTGTATGTGTGTAAACGAAAGAAAAGTTACATTGTTTAATTCTATTTCTTTTTATGCTGCTTTCTTACGCGCTCAGCGCAGAGGAATTACTATAGATTTTATTCTATTCGTACTACTAATGCGTTGGCAGAGTGAAGGTGATAAATATAAGTAAAAGTAATGCTTCAAGATATTTTTGTATGAATATTGAAGCTACATACATATGTATGTTTATTGCGCTAACTGTATTTTCAGTTGTAATATAATAAAATATAAATACAAATTTTAATATATTATTTACATTGTTTACATTGACAGGTTTGCAAATTTGAAGTCACTCTCACGTTTTGTTTCAGCTAAGGAGTGCAAAACATAACGTTTGCTTTGCGCTGAGCGCCTAAAAAATAATTGATTGTTAAGACACCGTTTGAACTCCAAAGTAATGTTAAGACGGCTAAACTAACAAAATAAAAAAAGCGTAGCAAAATAAGTTGGGCGAAAAGTTTTACTTCTAACGCGTGCTTCTTCTGCACGCGAATTTTTTTTGTTTCATAAGTATTTGGCCGGACATGAAGAATAAAACAAAGCAATCAATAAAGGCCGATCAAAGGAATAGAAATTTTTGTAAGCCAGACTAGTAATTCCGCTAAGTGTAACTTGTGCTCAACAATTGTAAAAACCGGTGGAAACACCTCCAATCTATTTAACCATCTTAAAAGATCGCACCCATATTCGTTGCAATCCGAAAAAAAATATACAAACGATGCAGACTTTTTTCGATCCGAAAAAACGGCAAATAAACAGAAAGCAGACGAAGAAAGAAAAAGTCACTTAGACAACGCATCTATTAAAATGATTTTTTTTTTTTTAGTTTTGACAAATTTTTGTTTTCGAAATACATATCTCGAAATCCGCTGCATTTAAAAATTTGTGGAGCTCATTTTGGGTTTTAATATTTAATAAATTTACTTATTGTCTAATAAACAGATATGAAGAGAAAACAAAACAAAAAAAGAATTTTGGGTTTTAGCTTGCCATTTTACTATGGATACGAGTAAAAAATGTTGAGGATACATTTTGCTAAAAACTAGTTTTATTTTTAGATCTCAAAGAAATCAAAAGAATTGTTACTTATTTTTTATGTTTCTCTAATTAAGTTTTGAGTCTTAAATCAAATGAATTGTTTCTTAATCATTGTTTTCTTTTATTAAATTTTGAATCAAATGAATTATTCGTTTTCTTTTAAGTTTTGAATTTTTGTTTCCGTTATTATGAAATATGGAAATGAATTTGAGTGAATTTTGTATAAATATTCTTTTTTGTATATAGGTTTTCATGTCTGTAATTATGTGCGGCTTAAACTTGCTAGCGCCTACCGTTTTAGTGCGATTAATCGATTTCTTTTTGAGAATCGATCGAAAAATCGACTCCAAAATCGAATATCGAGCTCAGCTTTACAGCCAACGTCGCCAAAATTACGCAAAATACAAAAAAAATTAATAATACATACAAACTTGAAAATACGTACAATATCAAAAAAGTCCAGACTACTTAATAATAATATTTACAGTATGTAATGCTTAAACTGCTTGTGAATTATAAGCACTTTATGAAAAAAAATTCATTGCGTGCTCCCACTTATTACAGTTGTGCAAATTGGATTGGAAGAAAATACAATTTTTTATTGAATGATTTTTTAGAAGAAGGAAGAAATGCACGAGCGACTGTAATCAATTTTCTTTGTGATTATTAAATTTTATTAGATATACATACATTTAAAACACTAGCTAACAATGGATATTAAATAATATATAATACATTTCTTTAAGGAGTTTGTTTTCCATGCTACATGAGATTTACACAGTTTTAATTTTAATACACTATTGGACTATTTATATATTTTGCTGTGCGTGGGCATTGCTAGTACTGTAGTTATTGAATATATTATTGTAAAATATATTTAAATGAATATATATATAAATAAATAATAATTTTATTAATTATTCTTGATTCGCTGGAAGGATTAAAAGTAATAGTATTTAAATTTATATTATAGCACCGAATAAAGATTTTTTAAATTTCATAGCAAAACAAAAAATTTTTTAATGTCATAGTAACTTGTTTCGCGTATACCCAGAAAATTATTGGGCCTGTTCCGGTGTTCACTTTTAAGCAAATATTAATTTGTACTTTTTAGTATAGGGTATAATATATTACTACATGCTATCAGGAATTTTTGTTTTAATATTAATAAACTACATTAATTTATATATAAAGGAAAATATATTTAACTTTATATAATTCGTTGCTATGTTTTAAAAGGCATCGATAGCTTAATGCCATATGGTGTTACCAAACAATTACGTGAACAGGGGTGGTTTGCTTGTAAAACTGCTTTATAAAAATCGAATACACAATTTTTGAAACAAAGTAATCTGTGAAAAATAAGTATTCCCTTCAAATTTGTTTCAGAATGTGTTAAGCTGAGAAAAATAATTTTTTAGTTCATTCTCTGCTGGAAGCTCGAAGTGAAAACATCGTTTGGCTCTAAATAAAATAAATTTTATTTTCCATTTCCTTTTACAGGCTAATGTAAGTAAAAAAAAGTGTACATACAAAATTTTAAATAATCAAAATATATTATACGCATCCATAAGAAAATGTGTGCATCTGAGCAAGAGAAAACATCCCTTTGCTACTGTAGCGAGAGCGAGAAAGCATACGGGTGGGCAAAAACAATTTTTTTTTATCTGTCTTGCTGTGCATTTTGTATGTTTTTTTTTTTTAAGTAAAACTTTTTAGGTGGCATTATGCATTTTTGGGCATTGTTGGGCATTGTGTATTTTTGGGCATGAATCAATGCGTGAATGAATAATGCGTGAACGAATGAATGTGAATTTCTATGGGAGTAACTTTGAAATTTAGTTAAACGAAAAAAACGTTAGCTGCTTTTGATTTTCTCTTTCGCATTGCGACGTTGACGTTGTGTTGGTGGTCATGAGTCATGGCTTCGCTTCTTGTTGAGAGAGCCAACTGTGGTCATGGTAAAGAGAAGGGAGTAAAGCGGCCGCGGCTGGTCAGCTAAAGCACGCAGCACATGTGTATGTGTGTAAACGAAAGAATTGTTTTTGTATGCATTGCGTGAACACAACACAGCGACATACATACATACAAGTGCCAGTGCTTGCCATTAGCTTGTGTGCCAGCTCGTATTTTTGCTTGCTTCCCTCTCTCTCACTTTTTGTTACTCTCACAGCAATGCCGTGGCCTTGGTGTTGTTTAGTGGTTGGCTACAAAATAAGATCGCGCTGCGCAAAGAACGATTTAGAAGTAGGCGCGGGGAAGGTGAGAGTTGCACGAACAACAAAGTCAAGCAGCATTGCATGACAGTTACATTGTCTAATTCTCTCTCTATTTCTTTTTATGCTGACACCGACAAGTGCAGACGCGTTTTTGTTATCAAGGTGTTGTGCATAATATAAAATAAATGCGGGACCAAAGCAAAGAAAGTTTCAACGAGGAAGATCCCGTCGAAAAAAAATTAGGTAATTACTCTTTTAATGGATTTCGAAATGGAAGCAATATATGAATATATAAAAAGTGAGTGAAATTAATTAATTCATTTCAATAAAAACACAAACTTAGGCGACGCCAGTCATGAAACACAAGTCCCAGTGTGCATGCATTAGCTTGTGTGCCAGCTCGTTTTTTTGCTTGCTTCCCTCTCTCTCACTTTTTGTTACTCTCACAGCAATGCCGTGGCCTTGGTGTTGTTTGGTGGTTGGCTACAAAATAAGATCGCGCTGCGCTAAGAACGATGTAGAAGTTGGCGCGGGGGAGGTGAGAGTTGCACGAACAACGAAGCCAAGCTGCATTGCACGACAGTTACATTATCTAATTCTTTTCTTTCTCTATTTCTTTTTATGCTGCTTTCTTACGCGCTCAGCGTAGAGGAATTACTATTGATTTAGTTCTATTCGCACTACTTATAGTACAGTAAAAATAGGTTTTGACCCGGAAAAAATTGCACACTGGAATTTCTCTTGCTTAATGTATTAAGGACCATCCAAAAAGTCTAAAACCAATTTGGAGACCTCCTCCCCCGTAGAGTTTTCCGTTATTTTGAGATATGTTTGAGCCCATTTATCTCGAAATCTATAAGCCGTACATAAAAATTTCCAAGGCAGAAAAAGTTTAAAATTGAATTTAAAATTTTATTTTGTATTCGGAGGTATACCCAAAAGTTCACATTTTAGGCGGCAGAGGGGGCCCAATCCCATGGGATTGGAGTTTACACGTACACGTGTTTTGTACACAAAACACATGCATGTGTGCGTGATTTTTGTACTGAACTACTCTCAGCAAATTCTCTGGCGTTGCTATGCTCTTGTTGCAAAGCATGGTAGAATTATACAGGTAAGCTATTCACTGCACTGAAACCTTATTTTTAGTCTGAGCGAAAAAGTGAGAGAGTGAAACCACCCCCATTGCTGTTGTTGTGCGTAAGAAAGCATATTTAAAATTTTTTTTTGTGCTGATGGTTGCAACTAGAGTGGCTTATTTTTTACCGCTGCACAAAATTACGGTAAATGCTGAAAAACTATGCGAGGAAACAACCTTTCTCGTGTAGAATACCAACGAAACTAAAATAAGGCTTGAGTTGCGAAAAATTTTCGGGAATAGCTTACCTTGTTTATTCTACCATGGTTGCAAAGCAACAGACACGAAGTTGCTTGTGCATGACTTCGGCTCTTGCTTAGAGCGCGTGCTTGCTCTCACAATGCTAAAGCACTCCAGCATTAGTATGCCGTGGCTTTGGTGCTGTGTGGCAAAACACAAAATCAGTTTCAAGTACGGTGCAGAGCTCAACAAATAACGGTTGACCGTTTTTCGTTGTCGAAAAATAACTCTTATTTACTGACTCTTTGAGCAACGTGTCAGAGATCAACCGTTCACATTGCTCTTTTAATGAATCGGTCTGCGTTCAACCAATAACCAATTTTTTTGTTTCACTTTTGCTCTGGTTATTCGCCAACCGTCTTTTGCGTTTGTATGCGTGTATGTGAGTGAGACGTCTGTTTGGGCCTGTTAGTAAGACACACACACACACAGCGCAGCATTCTCAACCAAGCAAATTGAAACGTAAAAGACCGATTGCGCTGAGCATTTAATTTTTTCGGTCTTTTGCTGATGCTTATTGCGAGAGCGCTCAATCGGTTCGCTCTCAATAAGTTGTTATTGAAAGACCGTAACAAGAATAGCTCAACGGAAAAGACTCAACTGAAAACCGAAAAACCACAGCGAGAAGTGTTGTGCTCAGAGAGAGAGCAAGCGTGCATGGTTTTTTGGGTTTTTTTGGGGGTGGGCCGCAAAAGGAAAATTTTTACTTTTTGCGTGAGGAGGGTTGTTTACGCGCATCGGGTGGAGCAACAGATAATTTGTTTGTTTTAATCAGTTTGTATGTATTTTGCCGACCACTGCTTTAAAGTCATCCTACAAGTACCATGATAAAGAGAAGAAATGTTTTTGATATGCATTAAGCGTGAATACAACTACAGCGACTATCTAAACAAAGCCATACATACAAGTGCCAGTGTTCTAGCCATTTGCTTGTGTGCCAGCTCGTATTTTTATTTGCTTCTCTCTCCTCTCTCACTTTTTGTTACTCTCACGGCAATGCCGTGCCTTGGTGCGTTTGTTTCGATTTTCTTTTTCGCATTGATGAATTTACGCTGACGTTGTGTTGGTGGTCATGACTTCGGCTCTTGTTGAGAACGCCGAAAAACGTTCGTTTCATTTCGTTTGTATAAAAACAATTAACTAAAATATATTAGTTAATCCAACACCTTTAATATAAAACTGTGAAAATGCTACATCAGAAAAAATAAAATATGCATAGAAATTATAATTTGACGTGTTCTATCTTTTTGCTATACATTTAACAAAAATTGACATCACATATGTCAGATATCTCTCTGGAACGAGAATTCCTTCACTTTCAATGTGTTGCTGAACTTTTGATCGTTTGTCGCTGGAATTTGTACATGGACTTGTTTTCTTTAATTAATTAAAATACTCGGTTGTTCAATTTAAAAATTTTTTTATTAATTATTATTAATAATATTATGTATTCTACAATAAAAATTATAAGATATTTTTTAATGCCGATTTTAGAACCTAGGAGGTCCCTAGGTAGGGACTGTAGGTACAGTTTATAGCCGGATGCGAACGGCGGTGTCTTAAATTAATAGAGATTTTCTTGGGCAAATAGCGTCTTTGAGCTAGCGATGCCAGTGCTAGGCAAATGTACCAGTGCATCTGCGGGGAATCGAACCACCGACCTTCGGTTGGTAAAGCGAGTACGCTACCACTACGACACCGAAGGCCACTAATCTTTGTTTATTGTTTTTAATTCTTAGCACTATAACAAACTCACGCAAGGACAAATTCGATCATTTGCCGACGGCACTTGCACAACCTTCCACTTTGAACGCTAGTTCGCACTGTTTAAAATAAACGTCCACCCACATTAGAACTTCAACAAAAACACGCGAGGACAATAACGATCGTTTGCCGACGGCATTTGCACAACCTTTCACTTTGAAATGTACTTCACTACTGCAAGCAAAATAAAGACCCACGAGGGAGAGCTGTTTGGCATTTCCTCGCTGTGTAACAGCGCGTATTTTTGCTTGCTTTTCTCTTTCTCTCTCTCACTTTTTGCTACTCTCACAGCAATGCCGTGACCTTGGTGCGTTGTGTTTTGCTTTTCTCTTTCGCATTGACGAATTGCGACGCTGACGTTGTGTTGGTGGTCATGACTTCGGCTTTGGCTCTTGTTGAGAGAGCGAGCCGTGGTCATGGTAAAGAGAGGAGAGTAAAGCGGCCGCGACTGTTCAGCTAAAGCA
>JAECWU010000274.1:0-12680 GCA_018150985.1 Chymomyza costata
AAAAAAAAGATGGCGAACGTTAAAGTCGGGCGCAGACGACTTTGGGATACCCTGTACCACCTCATTCAAATTAGGCCCCACATATTGGTTAAGACCTCCAAAAGATATAATTTATTCGGCAAATTTGGCTACGATATTTTCATAAATAAACAGAAATCAGTCGAATTTTACAGCAAAAATTTTTTTGACCTATCGGTCCTATGGCGACTATATGATATAGTCAACCGATTTTGATCAAATTTGTTACAGTGCTTCGGACCTCTCTCTTCGGACCGAGTGCCAAATTTGGTTACAATATCTTCACAAACAAACAAAAATACAACGAATTTTGTACAAAACTCGATTTTTTGACCGATTGGTCCTATGGGAGCTATATGATATAGTCAACCGATTTTGATCAAATTTGGTACAGTGCTTGGGAACTCTAAAAAACTTCTAATTGCCAAATTTGGTTACAATATCTTCACAAACAAACAAAATACAACGAATTTTGTACAAAACTCGATTTTTTGACCGATTGGTCCTATGGGAGCTATATGATATAGTCAACCGATTTTGATCAAATTTGGTACAGTGCTTGGGAACTCTAAAAAACTTCTTATTGCCAAATTTGGTTACAATATCTTCACAAATAAACGAAACACAACGAATTTTGTACAAAACACGATTTTTTGACCGATTGGTCCTATGGGAGCTATATGATATAGTCAACCGATTTTGATCAAATTTGGTACAGTGCTTGGGAACTCTAAAAAACTTCTTAATGCCGAATGTGGTTATGGTATCTTCACAAATAAACGAAACACAACGAATTTTGTACAAAACACGATTTTTTCGACCGATTGGTCCTATGGGAGCTATATGATATAGTCAACCGATTTTGATCAAATTTGGTACAGTGCTTGGGACCTCTAAAAAACTTCTTATTGCCAAATTTGGTTACAATATCTTCACAAATAAACGAAACACAACGAATTTGTACAAAACACGATTTTTTGACCGATTGGTCCTATGGGAGCTATATGATATAGTCAACCGATTTTGATCAAATTTGGTACAGTGCTTGGGAACTGTAAAAAACTTCTTATTGCCAAATTTGGTTACAATATCTTCACAAATAAACGAAAAACAACGAATTTTGTACAAAACACGATTTTTTGACCGATTGGTCCTATGGGAGCTATATGATATAGTCAACCGATTTTGATCAAATTTGGTACAGTGCTTGGGAACTCTAAAAAACTTCTTATCGCCAAATTTGGTTACAATATCTTCACAAATAAACGAAACACAACGAATTTTGTACAAAACACGATTTTTTGACCGATTGGTCCTATGGGAGCTATATGATATAGTCAACCGATTTTGATCAAATTTGCTACAGTGCTTGGGAACTCTAAAAAACTTCTTAATGCCAAATATGGTTACGGTATCTTCACAAATAAACGAAACACAACGCATTTTGTACAAAAACTAATTTTCGACCGATCGATCCTATGGGAGCTATATGATATAGTCAACCGATTTTGATAAAATTTGGTACAGTGCTGGGGGTCTCTAAAAAACTTCCGATTGCCAAATTTGGTTATGATATCTTCATAAACAAACGAATTATCCATCTAAAACTTTTGCTTTTTTTCGAGGTCCTCTGAAACACCCCTATGGGAGCTATATAATGTAATCCCGATATCAAAAAAATAAAATAAACTTGTCTCCTATGGATTAATAAGGGATCTTATCTGAAAGTTTGGTTGCTCTAGCTCTTACCATCTCTGAGATCTAGGCGTTCATACGGACAGACGGACATGGGTATATCGACTTCTCGAGTCACACTGATCATACTTTAGGTAACTTTGGGGGGTCTCCGACGTCTCCTTCTGTACGTTACATACATTTTCGGCTTGCACAAACACAATATACCCTTTGTACCATACGGTACAGGGTATAAAAATTGTTTTTGCCCACCCGTATGCTTTCTCGCTCTCGCTACAGTAACAAAGGGATGTTTTCTCTTCCTCAGATGCACACATTTTCTTATGGATGCGTATAATATATTTTGATTATTTAAAATTTTGTATGTACACTTTTTTTTACTTACATTAGCCTGTAAAAGGAAATGGAAAATAAAATTTATTTTATTTAGAGCCAAACGATGTTTTCACTTCGAGCTTCCAGCAGAGAATGAACTAAAAAATTATTTTTCTCAGCTTAACACATTCTGAAACAAATTTGAAGGGAATACTTATTTTTCACAGATTACTTTGTTTCAAAAATTGTGTATTCGATTTTTATAAAGCAGTTTTACAAGCAAACCACCCCTGTTCACGTAATTGTTTGGTAACACCATATGGCATTAAGCTATCGATGCCTTTTAAAACATAGCAACGAATTATATAAAGTTAAATATATTTTCCTTTATATATAAATTAATGTAGTTTATTAATATTAAAACAAAAATTCCTGATAGCATGTAGTAATAAATTATACCCTATACTAAAAAGTACAAATTAATATTTGCTTAAAAGTGAACACCGGAACAGGCCCAATAATTTTCTGGGTATACGCGAAAGTTACTATGACATTAAAAAATTTTTTGTTTTGCTATGAAATTTAAAAAAACATCTTTATTCGGTGCTATAATATAAATTTAAATACTATTACTTTTAATCCTTCCAGCGAATCAAGAATAATTAATAAAATTATTATTTATTTATATATATATTCATTTAAATATATTTTACAATAATATATTCAATAACTAGAGTACTTACAATGCCCACGCGCAGCAAAATATATAAATAGTCCAATAGTGAATTAAAATTAAAACTGTGTAAATCTCATGTAGCATGGAAAACAAACTCCTTAAAGAAATATATTATATATTATTTACTCTCTCACTTTTTCGCTCAGACTAAAAATAAGGTTTCAGTGCAGTGAATAGCTTACCTGTATAATTCTACCATGCTTTGCAACAAGAGCATAGCAACGCCAGAGAATTTGCTGAGAGTAGTTCAGTACAAAAATCACGCACACATGCATGTGTTTTGTGTACAAAACACGTGTACGTGTAAACTCCAATCCCATGGGATTGGGCCCCCTCTGCCGCCTAAAATGTGAACTTTTGGGTATACCTCCGAATACAAAATAAAATTTTAAATTCAATTTTAAACTTTTTCTGCCTTGGAAATTTTTATGTACGGCTTATAGATTTCGAGATAAATGGGCTCAAATATATATCAAAATAACGGAAAACCCTACGGGGGAGGAGGTCTCCAAATTGGTTTTAGACTTTTGGATGGTCCTTAATACATTAAGCAAGAGAAATTCCAGTGTGCAATTTTTTCCGGGTCAAAACCTATTTTTACTGTACTATAAGTAGTGCGAATAGAACTAAATCAATAGTAATTCCTCTACGCTGAGCGCGTAAGAAAGCAGCATAAAAAGAAATAGAGAAAGAAAAGAATTAGATAATGTAACTGTCGTGCAATGCAGCTTGGCTTCATTGTTCGTGCAACTCTCACCTCCCCCGCGCCAACTTCTACATCGTACTTAGCGCAGCGCGAACTTATTTTGTAGCCAACCACCAAACAACACCAAGGCCACGGCATTGCTGTGAGAGTAACAAAAAGTGAGAGAGAGGGAAGCAAGCAAAAAAAAACGAGCTGGCACACAAGCTAATGCATGCACACTGGGACTTGTGTTTCATGACTGGCGTCGCCTAAGTTTGTGTTTTTATTGAAAAGAATTAATTAATTTCACTCACTTTTTCTATATTCATATATTGCTTCCATTTCGAAATCCATTAAAAGAGTAATTACCTAATTTTTTTTCGACGGGATCTTCCTCGTTGAAACTTTCTTTGCTTTGGTCCCGCATTTATTTTATATTATGCACAACACCTTGATAACAAAAAAGCGTCTGCACTTGTCGGTGTCAGCATAAAAAGAAATAGAGAGAGAATTAGACAATGTAACTGTCATGCAATGCTGCTTGACTTTGTTGTTCGTGCAACTCTCACCTTCCAAGCGCCTACTTCTAAATCGTTCTTTACGCAGCGCGATCTTATTTTGTAGCCAACCACTAAACAACACCAAGGCCACGGCATTGCTGTGAGAGTAACAAAAAGTGAGAGAGAGGGAAGCAAGCAAAAATACGAGCTGGCACACAAGCTAATGGCAAGCACTGGCACTTGTATGTATGTATGTCGCTGTGTTGTGTTCACGCAATGCATACAAAAACAATTCTTTCGTTTACACACATACACATGTGCTGCGTGCTTTAGCTGACCAGCCGCGGCCGCTTTACTCCCTTCTTTTTACCATGACCACAGTTGGCTCTCTCAACAAGAAGCGAAGCCATGACTCATGACCACCAACACAACGTCAACGTCGCAATGCGAAAGAGAAAATCAAAAGCAGCTAACGTTTTTTTCGTTTAACTAAATTTCAAAGTTACTCCCATAGAAATTCACATTATTCATTCACGCATTGATTCATGCCCAATAATACACAATGCCCAACAATGCCCAAAAACGCTTAATGCCACCTAAAAAGTTTTACTTCAAAAAAAACATACAAAATGCACAGCAAGACATAAAAAAAAATTGTGTTTGCCCACCCGTATGCTTTCTCGCTCTCGCTACAGTAACAAAGGGATGTTTTCTCTTCCTCAGATGCACACATTTTCTTATGGATGCGTATAATATATTTTGATTATTTAAAATTTTGTATGTACTTTTTTTTACTTACATTAGCCTGTAAAAGGAAATGGAAAATAAAATTTATTTTATTTAGAGCCAAACGATGTTTTCACTTCGAGCTTCCAGCAGAGAATGAACTAAAAAATTATTTTTCTCAGCTTAACACATTTTGAAACAAATTTGAAGGGAATACTTATTTTTCACAGATTACTTTGTTTCAAAAATTGTGTATTCGATTTTTATAAAGCAGTTTTACAAGCAAACCACCCCTGTTCACGTAATTGTTTGGTAACACCATATGGCATTAAGCTACCGATGCCTTTTAAAACATAGCAACGAATTATATAAAGTTAAATATATTTTCCTTTATATATAAATTAATGTAGTTTATTAATATTAAAACAAAAATTCCTGATAGCATGTAGTAATATATTATACCCTATACTAAAAAGTACAAATTAATATTTGCTTAAAAGTGAACACCGGAACAGGCCCAATAATTTTCTGGGTATACGCGAAAGTTACTATGACTATAAAAAATTTTTTGTTTTGCTATGAAATTTAAAAAATCTTTATTCGGTGCTATAATATAAATTTAAATACTATTACTTTTAATCCTTCCAGCGAATCAAGAATAATTAATAAAATTATTATTTATTTATATATATATTCATTTAAATATATTTTACAATAATATATTCAATAACTAGAGTACTAACAATGCCCACGCGCAGCAAAATATATAAATAGTCCAATAGTGAATTAAAATTAAAACTGTGTAAATCTCATGTAGCATGGAAAACAAACTCCTTAAAGAAAATATTATATATATATTATTTACTCTCTCACTTTTTCGCTCAGACTAAAAATAAGGTTTCAGTGCAGTGAATAGCTTACCTGTATAATTCTACCATGCTTTGCAACAAGAGCATAGCAACGCCAGAGAATTTGCTGAGAGTAGTTCAGTACAAAAATCACGCACACATGCATGTGTTTTGTGTACAAAACACGTGTACGTGTAAACTCCAATCCCATGGGATTGGGCCCCCTCTGCCGCCTAAAATGTGAACTTTTGGGTATACCTCCGAATACAAAATAAAATTTTAAATTCAATTTTAAACTTTTTCTGCCTTGGAAATTTTTATGTACGGCTTATAGATTTCGAGATAAATGGGCTCAAATATATATCAAAATAACGGAAAACCCTACGGGGGAGGAGGTCTCCAAATTGGTTTTAGACTTTTTGGATGGTCCTTAATACATTAAGCAAGAGAAATTCCAGTGTGCAATTTTTTCCGGGTCAAAACCTATTTTTACTGTACTATAAGTAGTGCGAATAGAACTAAATCAATAGTAATTCCTCTACGCTGAGCGCGTAAGAAAGCAGCATAAAAAGAAATAGAGAAAGAAAAGAATTAGATAATGTAACTGTCGTGCAATGCAGCTTGGCTTCATTGTTCGTGCAACTCTCACCTCCCCCGCGCCAACTTCTACATCGTTCTTAGCGCAGCGCGAACTTATTTTGTAGCCAACCACCAAACAACACCAAGGCCACGGCATTGCTGTGAGAGTAACAAAAAGTGAGAGAGAGGGAAGCAAGCAAAAAAACGAGCTGGCACACAAGCTAATGCATGCACACTGGGACTTGTGTTTCATGACTGGCGTCGCCTAAGTTTGTGTTTTTATTGAAAAGAATTAATTAATTTCACTCACTTTTTCTATATTCATATATTGCTTCCATTTCGAAATCCATTAAAAGAGTAATTACCTAATTTTTTTTCGACGGGATCTTCCTCGTTGAAACTTTCTTTGCTTTGGTCCCGCATTTATTTTATATTATGCACAACACCTTGATAACAAAAAAGCGTCTGCACTTGTCGGTGTCAGCATAAAAAGAAATAGAGAGAGAATTAGACAATGTAACTGTCATGCAATGCTGCTTGACTTTGTTGTTCGTGCAACTCTCACCTTCCCCGCGCCTACTTCTAAATCGTTCTTTGCGCAGCGCGATCTTATTTTGTAGCCAACCACTAAACAACACCAAGGCCACGGCATTGCTGTGAGAGTAACAAAAAGTGAGAGAGAGGGAAGCAAGCAAAAATACGAGCTGGCACACAAGCTAATGGCAAGCACTGGCACTTGTATGTATGTATGTCGCTGTGTTGTGTTCACGCAATGCATACAAAAACAATTCTTTCGTTTACACACATACACATGTGCTGCGTGCTTTAGCTGACCAGCCGCGGCCGCTTTACTCCCTTCTTTTTACCATGACCACAGTTGGCTCTCTCAACAAGAAGCGAAGCCATGACTCATGACCACCAACACAACGTCAACGTCGCAATGCGAAAGAGAAAATCAAAAGCAGCTAACGTTTTTTTCGTTTAACTAAATTTCAAAGTTACTCCCATAGAAATTCACATTTATTCGTTCACGCATTATTCATTCACGCATTGATTCATGCCCAAAAATACACAATGCCCAACAATGCCCAAAAACGCATAATGCCACCTAAAAAGTTTTACTTCAAAAAAAACATACAAAATGCACAGCAAGACAGATAAAAAAAATTGTTTTTGCCCACCCGTATGCTTTCTCGCTCTCGCTACAGTAGCAAAGGGATGTTTTCTCTTGCTCAGATGCACACATTTTCTTATGGATGCGTATAATATATTTTGATTATTTAAAATTTTGTATGTACACTTTTTTTACTTACATTAGCCTGTAAAAGGAAATGGAAAATAAAATTTATTTTATTTAGAGCCAAACGATGTTTTCACTTCGAGCTTCCAGCAGAGAATGAACTAAAAAATTATTTTTCTCAGCTTAACACATTTTGAAACAAATTTGAAGGGAATACTTATTTTTCACAGATTACTTTGTTTCAAAAATTGTGTATTCGATTTTTATAAAGCAGTTTTACAAGCAAACCACCCCTGTTCACGTAATTGTTTGGTAACACCATATGGCATTAAGCTATCGATGCCTTTTAAAACATAGCAACGAATTATATAAAGTTAAATATATTTTCCTTTATATATAAATTAATGTAGTTTATTAATATTAAAACAAAAATTCCTGATAGCATGTAGTAATATATTATACCCTATACTAAAAAGTACAAATTAATATTTGCTTAAAAGTGAACACCGGAACAGGCCCAATAATTTTCTGGGTATACGCGAAAGTTACTATGACATTAAAAAATTTTTTGTTTTGCTATGAAATTTAAAAAATCTTTATTCGGTGCTATAATATAAATTTAAATACTATTACTTTTAATCCTTCCAGCGAATCAAGAATAATTAATAAAATTATTATTTATTTATATATATATTCATTTAAATATATTTTACAATAATATATTCAATAACTAGAGTACTAACAATGCCCACGCGCAGCAAAATATATAAATAGTCCAATAGTGAATTAAAATTAAAACTGTGTAAATCTCATGTAGCATGGAAAACAAACTCCTTAAAGAAATGTATTATATATTATTTAATATCCATTGTTAGCTAGTGTTTTAAATGTATGTATATCTTATAAAATTTAATAATCACAAAGAAAATTGATTACAGTCGCTCGTGCATTTCTTCCTTCTTCTAAAAAATCATTCAATAAAAAATTGTATTTTCTTCCAATCCAATTTGCACAACTGTAATAAGTGGGAGCACGCAATGAATTTTTTTTCATAAAGTGCTTATAATTCACAAGCAGTTTAAGCATTACATACTGTAAATATTATTATTAAGTAGTCTGGACTTTTTTGATATTGTACGTATTTTCAAGTTTGTATGTATATTAATTTTTTTGTATTTTGCGTAATTTTGGCGACGTTGGCTGTAGAGCTGAGCTCGATCTTCGATTTTGGAGTCGATTTTTTCGATCGATTCTCAAAAAGAAATCGATTAATCGCACTAAAACGGTAGGCGCTAGCAAGTTTAAGCCGCACATAATTACAGACATGAAAACCTATATACAAAAAGAATATTTATACAAAGTTCACTCAAATTAATTTCCATATTTCATAATAACGGAAACAAAAATTCAAAACTTAAAAGAAAACGAATAATTCATTTGATTCAAAATTTAATAAAAGAAAACATAATGATTAAGAAACAATTCATTTGATTTAAGACTCAAAACTTAATTAGAGAAACATAAAAAATAAGTAACAATTCTTTTGATTTCTTTGAGATCTGAAAATAAAACTAGTTTTTAGCAAAATGTATCCTCGACATTTTTTACTCGTATCCATAGTAAAATGGCAAGCTAAAACCCAAAATTCTTTTTTTGTTTTGTTTTCTCTTCATATCTGTTTATTAGACAATAAGTAAATTTATTAAATATTAAAACCCAAAATGAGCTCCACAAATTTTTTAATGCAATAAAAAATAATAAAAAAAATTAATAAAAAAAATTTTTAAATTGAACAACCGAGTATTTTAATTATTAAAGAAAACAAGTCCATGTACAAATTCCAGCGACAAACGATCAAAATTTCAGCAACCCATACAAGCAGCAATAGCAAAAATTCACGTGCAGTACAAGCACGCGTTAGAAGTTAAACTTTTTACCCAACTTATTTTTCTACGCTGTTTTTATTTTCTTTAGTTTAGCCGTCTTAACATTACTTTGGAGTTCAAACGGTGTCTTAACAATCAATTATATATTATAATAATAATGAAAGTGAAGGAATTCTCGTTCCAGAGAGATATCTGACATATGTGATGTCAATTTTTGTTAAATGTATAGCAAAAAGATAGAACACGTCAAATTATAATTTCTATGCATATTTTATTTTTTCTGATGTAGCATTTTCACAGTTTTATATTAAAGGTGTTGGATTAACTAATATTTTTTAGTTAATTGTTTTTATACAAACGAAATGAAACGAACGTTTTTCGGCGTTCTCAACAAGAGCCGAAGTCATGACCACCAACACAACGTCAGCGTCAATTCATCAATGCGAAAAAGAAAATCAAAACAAACGCACCAAGGCACAGCATTGCCGTGAGAGTAACAAAAAGTGAGAGAGGAGAGAGAAACAAATAAAAATACGAGCTGGCACACAAGCTAATGGCGTGCTTGCTTTTTTTGGTGCCTGTTTGGCAGAAAACACAAAATCAGTCTATGTTTAGTTGGCTACAAGCTTAGATCGCGCCGCTCATTTTTCCATTCCTCTTTGATCATTTGTTCCTTTTTAAAATCAATAATTTGCGTAGCGCGTTCTTAGCTTGTAGCAAATTAAACATAAACTGATTCAAGGAAACAAACAAAAATTGTATCTGTTGCTCGCACCCGATGCGCGTAAACAACCCTCTTCACGTGCAGTCGCAACGAACCTAAAAATTGGTAATATTTGTTAGAGCCTTCGGCGGGAGTATGCTACCTGTAGTAAATATACCTTGAAACTGATTCTGTGTTTTTTGCCACACAGCACCAAAGCCACGGCATACTAATGCTGGAGTGCTTTAGCATTGTGAGAGCAAGCACGTGCTCTAAGCAAGAGCCGAAGTCATGCACAAGCAACTTCGTGTCTGTTGCTTTGCAACCATGGTAGAATAAACAAGGTAAGCTATTCCCGAAAAATTTTCGCAACTCAAACCTTATTTTAGTTTCGTTGATATTTTACACGAGAAAGGTTGTTTCTGCGCATAGTTTTTCAGCATTTACCGTAATTTTGTGCAGTGGTAAAAAATAAGCCACTCTAGTTGCAACCATCAGCACAAAATAAAATTTTAAATATGCTTGCCTACGCACAACAACAGCAATGGGGGTGGTTTCACTCTCTCACTTTTTCGCTCAGACTAAAAATAAGGTTTCAGTGCAGTGAATAGCTTACCTGTATAATTCTACCATGCTTTGCAACAAGAGCATAGCAACGCCAGAGAATTTGCTGAGAGTAGTTCAGTACAAAAATCACGCACACATGCATGTGTTTTGTGTACAAAACACGTGTACGTGTAAACTCCAATCCCATGGGATTGGGCCCCCTCTGCCGCCTAAAATGTGAACTTTTGGGTATACCTCCGAATACAAAATAAAATTTTAAATTCAATTTTAAACTTTTTCTGCCTTGGAAATTTTTATGTACGGCTTATAGATTTCGAGATAAATGGGCTCAAACATATCTCAAAATAACGGAAAACCCTACGGGGGAGGAGGTCTCCAAATTGGTTTTAGACTTTTTGGATGGTCCTTAATACATTAAGCAAGAGAAATTCCAGTGTGCAATTTTTTCCGGGTCAAAACCTATTTTTACTGTACTATAAGTAGTGCGAATAGAACTAAATCAATAGTAATTCCTCTACGCTGAGCGCGTAAGAAAGCAGCATAAAAAGAAATAGAGAAAGAAAAGAATTAGATAATGTAACTGTCGTGCAATGCAGCTTGGCTTCGTTGTTCGTGCAACTCTCACCTCCCCCGCGCCAACTTCTACATCGTTCTTAGCGCAGCGCGATCTTATTTTGTAGCCAACCACCAAACAACACCAAGGCCACGGCATTGCTGTGAGAGTAACAAAAAGTGAGAGAGAGGGAAGCAAGCAAAAAAACGAGCTGGCACACAAGCTAATGCATGCACACTGGGACTTGTGTTTCATGACTGGCGTCGCCTAAGTTTGTGTTTTTATTGAAATGAATTAATTAATTTCACTCACTTTTTATATATTCATATATTGCTTCCATTTCGAAATCCATTAAAAGAGTAATTACCTAATTTTTTTTCGACGGGATCTTCCTCGTTGAAACTTTCTTTGCTTTGGTCCCGCATTTATTTTATATTATGCACAACACCTTGATAACAAAAACGCGTCTGCACTTGTCGGTGTCAGCATAAAAAGAAATAGAGAGAGAATTAGACAATGTAACTGTCATGCAATGCTGCTTGACTTTGTTGTTCGTGCAACTCTCACCTTCCCCGCGCCTACTTCTAAATCGTTCTTTGCGCAGCGCGATCTTATTTTGTAGCCAACCACTAAACAACACCAAGGCCACGGCATTGCTGTGAGAGTAACAAAAAGTGAGAGAGAGGGAAGCAAGCAAAAATACGAGCTGGCACACAAGCTAATGGCAAGCACTGGCACTTGTATGTATGTATGTCGCTGTGTTGTGTTCACGCAATGCATACAAAAACAATTCTTTCGTTTACACACATACACATGTGCTGCGTGCTTTAGCTGACCAGCCGCGGCCGCTTTACTCCCTTCTCTTTACCATGACCACAGTTGGCTCTCTCAACAAGAAGCGAAGCCATGACTCATGACCACCAACACAACGTCAACGTCGCAATGCGAAAGAGAAAATCAAAAGCAGCTAACGTTTTTTTCGTTTAACTAAATATCAAAGTTACTCCCATAGAAATTCACATTCATTCGTTCACGCATTATTCATTCACGCATTGATTCATGCCCAAAAATACACAATGCCCAACAATGCCCAAAAATGCATAATGCCACCTAAAAGTTTTACTTAAAAAAAACATACAAAATGCACAGCAAGACAGATAAAAAAAATTGTTTTTGCCCACCCGTATGCTTTCTCGCTCTCACTACAGTAACAAAGGGATGTTTTCTCTTCCTCAGATGCACACATTTTCTTATGGATGCGTATAATATACATATTTTGATTATTTAAAATTTTGTATGTACATTTTTTTTACTGACATTAGCCTGTAAAAGGAAATGGAAAACAAAATTTATTTTATTTAGAGCCAAACGATGTTTTCACTTCGAGCTTCCAGCAGAGAATGAACTAAAAAATTATTTTTCTCAGCTTAACACATTTTGAAACAAATTTGAAGGGAATACTTATTTTTAACAGATTACTTTGTTTCAAAAATTGTGTATTCGATTTTTATAAAGCAGTTTTACAAGCAAACCACCCCTGTTCACGTAATTGTTTGGTAACACCATATGGCATTAAGCTATCAATGCCTTTTAAAACATAGCAACGAATTATATAAAGTTAAATATATT
>JAECWU010000275.1:0-57682 GCA_018150985.1 Chymomyza costata
ATAACTGAGGCAGCATATTAGACAGTTTTCAAAAACTTTAAAATTGTATATAAGCCATAAAAACTATCCCGGATACACGTAAGACGTAAAAGTGACGTAAAGGGTATTTCGGCTGCGGCACCCAATTCAAAAGTATTCTTTCTGGAACTAGTATATGTCCGTATGTATCTGTGTTTGTTCAAGCCATTGGAGCATTTGCTTTTTCCTGCATGCATGCACAACATGTGTCGAAACTTTAATATGAGATCAGCATAGCTGGGACGGTTATTATTAGACTTGATCTAAATCCTCCAATTCATGGCATCATGTAACTATGCAAGTGCATGAAATACTTATTAAAAGGCACATACAAAGCTTAGACTTAATTTTAATTAGCAAAGGCCAATGGACAAGACAAATGTAATCTGACAATGCGCTTAGCTAAGCATTTTTTTTTTTTTTAAGTGTCACCATGTATTCCTTGCCTTGTACACCGTCAGCTTATAGTATACATGTACATTTATACATACAAACACATTTGTTTGTAAGGCATCGTGTTACGCTTTTCAACTTAAAGATACATATATGCATAAATTCTTTTTAAACTTTTCATGCACTGCTACTAGCTATAAAATGGTCTTAAAGCGAGCTCTAAGCGATAAACATCTTCAAAGAGCTATGTATGTACAATATACATAGTGTATAAGGAGTTATATACTATTAGTAACAAAAACAATTACTTCACAGATAAACAAGAGAGTTGCAGCGCAGAGAGAGAAGTAGAGAGTGCTGCGGAGTTGGCTCACAGATGTACACAAAACTGCGTAAAACTCCGCACAATGTTGAATGAAAACTTAAAATCTATTTATTTAAAATTTTGTTAACTTACAGCGTTTTATTATAGCTAAATTTTAAGCAGCATAGTTTACAGCAAATATACGAAAAACATTTTTGTTATACACAAACACTTAAGACTTCTTTTTTTTTATTTTCAAAATTTTAAGAAGGGAGTATGTATATACACATACATACACACAAATATATAATACACACGCACGAGCACTCTAAATATTTTCCCAAGACAATCAGAAGACGGCGGCAAAGCGTAGAAAATTTAAACTACCGAACCAACCGACCGCTCCGTTCGAAAGATCCGCTCACAATATTTTGAGTTTCTCACATTACTCTGAGGACTAGCCAACAAAACAGTCTCGTTCAGATACTTTGCTCAGATACTAGATCGCCCCGCAATCAAAGCAAGTGAGTTTGGGAGAGCATAACAACTCGCAAGAGAGCGAGGGAGCATAAGCAGTTGCAAGAGAGCAATGTAGCTGGTGCATCGACTTTATCTTTTATACAAAAACTGCACACATGCATAAATATGCATGCATGTATGTATGTACAGGTAAAAAAACAGAAGTGTATGTGAGCAAGATGCATGTAACTGTAAACATCGCCCACAACAGAAGAGATCATATGGTGAGAGTAAGGGAAATAGAAACAAAAAAGTAGGACTTTTTATACGTGCACATGTGAATGATATGCGGGGATGTTCCCGAAAGCTCTAGAGTCTAGAAAGTTTATAATGGGTAATCGGGATTTGTTGCGAAATATTTGAGTTTCTTACCAATTTTAAACACGTTTTCACTTCTGAGTCGAAAATGACACAGAATGAAATTTAGATCCATATTTTTTCTTGATTTGCGCCTTTTGCCGAAAAGCTGATCAAACTGAATATTTATAGCCTGTATCTGTATGGCCCTATGCTCCACTAGGAGTAACAGGACATAAGAAGAAGAATCTGTATCTGTAAGGTACAAAGGGTATATTCAGATGTTCAAGCCGAATATGTATGTAGAGACCCCCAATCTCTGTCTATCCGTATAAAAGAGTAGATGCCAAATGGTAAGAGCTATAGCAACCGAACTTAAGGTTAAGATACCATATTCTGTATTTAATCCTGTCACTCCTATGAGGAGCATATTACATATACCAAAAGTTTCTTTAATTTTTTTATATCCCTAAAGAGCACTGGAGCATAGGGCATTATGTAGCACCTCATTAAAAAATTGTATGTCTTAAGGGCATCATTATTTTTTATTTATAACGATATCGTAACCAAATTTGGTTTCTCTAAGTTTCCAAGCACTGTACTACATTTCGGTTGACTGTAAAATCTGGCCCAATAGAACTTTTTTTATAGCATGTTAAAATCGGATGAAAACTGTGGAAATTATGAAAGTAACAGGTTATACAGGGTGAGCCATCTGTTGGTTTGGTTGTTAAACACTCATAATTGGGAATGTACCCGTCCAATGTGAATGCTCCTTGACATACAACTTAAACACTATCAATTTTACTCATGGATCGTTTTACGCGTTAAAGCTATTAAAATTAACAAACAAACCAATAGCTGGCCCACCCTATGTATAGAGTATCCCCGTCTCCTTCTAAAGGTTTAAAAAATCTGTCAATCTTCAATTTTTGGTTTAAATGCGATATCTGGCAAACAGTCGTATTAGATTTATTTGTTTTAAAATTGGATTTAGTCTTAAAAGCGGTTTTTAAATTATTAAATATAGACGTTCTTGAACGCCCTAGCTGCAATATCTTGTAAATTGACTCTATGATAGTATACTATGTAGGTTTGGTTAAAACGCCTATTCCGGCATTGAGTCTTAAAAGCGGTTTTTAAATTCTTAAATGTAGACGTTCTTAAACGACCTTAGCTGCAATATCTTGTAAATTGACTCTATGATAGTATACTATGTAAAGGGGAAAGTATTCATTAAACTCAAATCTTAAAAAAATCAAAAATTTTTTCAAATTTAAATACATAATGTGAAAACAACCAAAGCTGTACAATAATTTTTATTTATTATTTTATAGTTATTTAAAATTTCTAAGCCTATTTAATATAAGCGGCAGCATATAAACGCAAGCTGTTAATAATTTTTGATAACTTACTATACTTTTATATTCAGTTTTAATGCTTATATTTTAAAATAGAAAAATGAAACAATTTGAATTTACCGTCTATTTTAGCTTTGTTGTCAACTTCACTTAACTTGACGATATGGCAACCTTATTTTAATTGATGTGTACACACTGGCGCGCCAAATGAGAGCAACTGCGCGCTCACAACATTGAATTGAAAACGGAGACGCATTCCAAACGAATGAGAGTCTAAAATGCAACTGCTAAAAAAGCGCCAACACCGCAACGGGTGTCATTTGGAGCTCTCGCGTTAAACACTTCGGTTGGGCCCGCAAATCGTGCGGACGTTGCGTTTTTTAAAACATAAAAGTGTATTAACTGGAAGTGTAACAAAAAGCTCAAGCATTGAGAATGTTGTTAATTTAGCAGTTTGTTACAAAATTTAAAAGTGATTTGAAACTAAATTTTAAAGTTATAAACATTCTTAAAAATACAACAAAAAAACCACAAAAACATTCAAAATTCTAGTGTAATATGCAGACTGGTTAAAATTTGCAGTAACATTGTTGTTGTTGTTCTTTTCCCCCCAATTGTTAAACGTGTGTGTGTGTATGTGAGTGCTCCAAACATACATATCTTCACATCATACAGCTAAAACAAAAAAACAAAAAAATTCGGTGAGTTCAAAACTGTTACAAATTGGAGTGAGGCAACAAAAACTCCAGAACATAGTACGGAAGATGTGGGGATACAGTACAAAAATTGATTACGCAGTACGGACACAAATATGCGTTGGTTGCTTTTATTAATACAAATATACAATACAAACATACAAACACATACGCAAACATAGCAGAAGCAAAGGCAAAAAGCAAAGCGAAGCATAAGTGTAAAATGTGAGCGCTAAAAAGAGCGCGGCGCCTGAGAGCATGCTTCTAGAAGAGAGCGTGCGCAGTTTAAGTTAGTTTTGAATGAAAAGCTAGAGCATGGTAGAATAAACAAGGTATGCTATTCACTGCACTGAAACCTTATTTTTAGTCTGAGCGAAAAAGTGAGAGAGCGAAACCACCCCCATTGCTGTTGTTGTGCGAAGGCAAGCATATTAAAAAATTTTTTTTTGTGCTGCTGGTTGCAACTAGAGTGGCTTATTTTTTACCGCTGCACAAAATTACGGTAAATGCTGAAAAACTATGCGCGGAAACAACCTTTCTCGTGTAAAATATCAACGAAACTAAAATAAGGTTTGAGTTGCGAAAATTTTTCGGGAATAGCATACCTTGTTTATTCTACCATGAGCTAGAGGGGGCGGTGCGGCGCGACATTGTTGTTGTAATGTAGCTTATGTTATGGTATTCGTCGCGCGGTAAATCTCGACCGTGGACGACGTTCCAAACTGACAACTAACCAACATTTTGCTTTGGACTTGTCGTAGTCGCTCTTGTTACCGTTGCCATTGCCTTGGAGCTCTGGCTTTATTGTTATTTTTTCATACTCTCTATTGTTGTTTTTTTGGTGACGTCATTAAGTAGTGGCAGTGCTATTTTAAAACTAGTTTGTTTGTGCCGCGTTTTAAAAAGGTATTGTTTTAAAAAGCAGCACTAGTCGTCGTTGGGGCTGTTTACTACCAGAGCTGCCCACTTGATGCAATGTTCTTCTGCATTTACACTTGCACACAATGCATGCCTAGTGATAAGAATGAGAAGGGTGCATAAACATGCAAGTGTACTCACGAGAGGGTTGACTTTATCGTTTCGTGCAAATGGAGCATAAACAAACTATTTACAATAGAAATAGTTTACTTCAGTGGTATATCGTAGATGCTATTTCAAATGCTTTCCAACTCACTAGTTCTTTGTCTGTATGCTAAAATCATATCTAAGAGCTTTACGAAAGTCTTCAATCAAATCCGATATATTACTTAAGAAGTTCAAAAGATATTTGGTTACGAATTTTGTACCAAACAATTTTTTTTGACCGATCGGTTCTATGGGGACTATAGGATGTAGTCCACTGATTTTGGTACACATATTGGGAACTATAAAAAACTGCCGAGTGCCAAATTTGGTTACGATATCTTCACAAATAAACGAAACAACGAATTTTGGGCAAAAAACGTTGTTTTGACCGATCTGACCTAAGGGAGTTATATGATATAGGCAACCGATTTTGATCAAAATTAGTTTATTGATTGGGATTTCATCATAAACAAACGAATTTTTTCTTTAAAACTTTCTTTTTCGAGGTTCTTTGAAACACCCCTATGGGAGCGTCATAATATATCCTCCATATTAAAAATATAAAATAAACTTTCCTGACATAAAAACGCATCTAATCTGAAAATTTGGTTGCTCTAGCTTTTACCATCTCTAAGATCTAGGCGTTCATACGAGCGTACAAACAGACGGATATGGATATATCGACTTCTCTAGTTACACTGATCATGCGTTAGGTAACTTTGGGGAGTCTCCGAAGTCTCCTTGCACTAAATGTAAAATACCCTTTGTACCCTATGCTACAGGAACTTAAAAAATTTTTGTACCTTTTGTACCAAAGCGCCAACCCAGGGTATAAAAAGTTTGGGCTTAACCTTTATTTTATTCAAAAGCGTTCCAATTATTATGAATATGTTATACAAGTTTTGGAATGACGGATTTTTCAAGAGATTTGAATTCATATGTTATAAAAGTTTTTAAATGGCGGATTTTTTAAGAGATTTCAGTCCACCATATATCGATTTTAACATACATACATTTAACCCAAAAGCAATACGTCAATATTTTTAAGAGCATTACGCTAGGAAAGTTTTCGAATTAGGACCCACCTCCACACTGGTAAAACAGACCAATTTGCTGACATAAATTTGAAAAATGTAGCAAGTTAAAATTTGGAGAGATTTCTTTTCACCTTTATATCGATTTTAACATACATATATTTAACCCAAAAGCAATAAGTCAATATTTTAGCGTTACGCTATGAAAGTTTTCGAATTAGGCCTTTTTCAAGAAAGACTTGCCACTTTACGTTGGTAAAACAGGCGAAAAATTTAGCCAGTACGTAAAAATTTGTAATTCTCTTTGTTCTTTATGAAATTAAAAAGTAACGACGAAATTTTTAGAGCGATTGATCCACGCTCACAGTATGTTTCTCTATGATAACAAAAATCTCATGAAAAACATTATATTTTCGACTTATTTGATTTTATTAAAGCTTTATTGTCCAAAAGCTCTATGACTTCTCTTGGGAAATTTTATTTTTTACTGAACTTAATTAGGTTTACTCAATTTATAGGGTTACCATGTGTCCGCTTTTAAGCGAACATGTTCGCATTTTCTGTCCCGTGTTAGCTTTTTTGCAGAAATGTTTGCTTTTTTCGCTCGATTAGACGGATCAACTTTTGTCATACATATTTTTATACGAAGTATTTAAGTATATTTTCCACAAAAGTGGATCAGATTACGAAAAGAAACCCGCAGTTGAGCGCATTTTGAAATTTTTTGAAGGTTTACAATCATAATTTTCTGTCCCAAGAGAACCGCCACTATACCAAAAAACAGAGAGGAAGTATACATTCTGGTTTCTGAAAAAGAATGTTATCGTTGCTGTGTGACTTGGTAAATTTTGCAGCGGTACTGTAGGAACTACGAACGGTGGTCACGATGGAATACATTTGTTCATTTTACATCGCCGGAAATAAAAAAAAAAGTTCATCAATGCAGATTAATGAGATAAATTATGTAAACCTGTAACCTTAGTATGCTGATGCCATAATTGAACTGCAGCACTAGATTTCTCCTTACCCGATATGTTCAAAGCAACCCTCGTGCATAAGTGTCTTAGGCGTTTGTGTGTGTATGCTGATATGCTTTTATTATTGTCACGTGGGAGTTGGTTTTAGTTGCATTTCAATAGGAAATAGAAAAACATCAAATGCCAACTTACACACACTTAGACGTGCATAAGTACTATATATACCTAAAAATGTATATAAAGTTTTTTTTTCATGCTATTTTTGTTTCCGTTTGCGGCTTCAATGTCAGCATTACGCCTCAGATAGAAATCTATTCATACCTTTAGCCGTTCTCCCGTTGAAGACGTCAGTTAACATGCAAACCTACCATAAAACACACGGCTTGACTTTTAAACTTTAAACTGGTCATAGTATACAATATATATATATATATATAGGGCTAGGCTAGGGCTAGCTAGACCCCAAAATCTCTAACGGCACGCCAACTGCTTTCCGTAGTAGCTAGTAGCTTTGAAAAAGGTTAAAAATTTACATAAAATCGAATTTCAGACACACACATGAGTTTTGGGTTTCTATGAGAGTGCGAGAAAGAGAGTCTTGCCATAAAACACCATACAACTTTGAGCTCGCTAAGTTAGCTTTTTGTTTATTAGAATAGCTGTTGGAACGACTTGATAGACTGACGCAATGCCGCACTGGCTGACGGTGTAAGTGACTGGCATATGCATATCAATAATGCCATCACCTACATATACATACATTATATACATAGAAAAACGTCTAACAAAAGTGGAGCAAATATAGCCAAGACATTAGTAGGGAGGCTTCAATTTGTTTTTCTTGTCTACTAAGTAAAATGGGGCCAATCGTTAAAGCGGCCATGTTCTTAGAAACAAAAGAGGAACAAGCTTGTTATATGCTTGTAAACACTTCTATTATGAAGTTTGAAAGGCACTGAAGGATGTGTTCTGGCATGTCAATTAAGTTATAAATAAAAACATGTATTTTGTTGTTGTTAGGTAGAATTTCTTATAAGCAGCAGTAGTCGTAATTTAAGAGATAAAGGAAATTATTTTAAAAGCGCCCGAAGACAGCTCGGAAACTGGCTTAGGATTTTTGAAACTCCGATTTAAGAGAGAATCTGAGTTCGGTGTTAACAAATGAAAAGATATGCAGACTGTATTACTTAGCTATGAATCTCTCTATTATAATTTAAAGTTTTTTTACTGTTTCAAATAAGCGTGTTTATACCTATATTCTCTCTATTGGTCAAAGTCAGGCGCTGATCCAGGATTTGGTCATAGGGGGCGTTTTTCGCTTCGAACTGTAGATACATCAGAGCTCCCAAAAACAAACCGTGGATCCGCCACTGGTCAAAGTGTTGGTAAGCACAGGCCCGTTGAGAGAAAATCCCATGCCCGGGGGAAAATGTACCGGCCCCTCTATTATCTATCTTTAGCTTGAATTTTTACTCGAAAAAGACAACGCATCGGGACAGCATTTTTTTAGCATTACAACAAATTTTAGAAAATTTTATTACGACATTACAACGGGGTTAATAGAATCCCCCAATACCCCCTCTCTCCACGGCCCTGGGTAAACATAACTTGCCTTAAATCCCGAATTTGGCGGTCCCATAATCATTTCGAGCTGTCTTCAAGCTGCTCTAAAATATTTTTATTGATCCTTTTAACTATGAGGTTTTTTCTGAACTATGTGGTTTGTTTAAATAAGTTACATTTATTCCGCAGTTAAGCGTTTAATTTATTTTTTCCCTAGATATTCTCCTTTAAGGTCTATTAATTTAGTTAAATTTTTTTGCAACTCTGTTATTTCTTTAAACAAATAGATTTTCTCAAGACCCTCGAAATAGGCGTCTATTCATTTAGTTACATTTTTTCGCAACTTTGTTATTTTCTTCAAACTAATAGATTTTCTCAAGGCCCTCGTTTTAGGCGTTTTTATCAATTTCGAACCAAAATTTTGAGCATGCAGCCATTTTTTCCAAGTTTGGAAATTGATTAGGCTACGAATTTCTTTCTAGAAAGAAAATATAGTAGTCACTGCGATACAGATTTAAAGAGCATGTTTAATGGGACACAAATTCGTAGACTCTATTTTCACGCCATGTGTCAGATTTGGAGAGTATGGTGAATGGAACGGAAATTGAAACCACATTAATATATCTTGCCATGGTGACTCGGTTGCTATTTTGATCTAGTTACTAGTCTAGTTAGGCACCCATCGGGTGGATAGCTTTGACAGTTCCAAAGAATCATACAATATTTTATATACATGTTCAGTAGGGTGGCCGCCGCTGGTATGGCAAATTCCTGCATAAAGTGCCTGTAAAATTTAAAGACGATCCAAAAGTAATATGTAAAAAGGAAACTTTTTAGGCGGAGACGCCACCCTAATGTTTAGTTGATATGATTACAGCCTCAGTAATAGCATAGACTTTTATTCTGCGATCGTTCAGTATCATTCCATGGACTTTAACGATAATTTCTGAAGAAAGAACCTGTTTTGGGCGATCTAAAAATTTGGTATCACCTTTGCTGCTACGACCACAACGGAACTCAACGTACCACCTCCACCACCATTAAAATCGATGGTGCAGATTCCTCATACTGTTTATCAGGCCATTTCTTAGGTGCTGGTATAGGGTGGGACCATCTGTTGGTTTGGTTGTTAAACTCTCATAAATCGGAACATACTCGTCACGTTCAAAACAACTTAATTTTAGTCATGAATTGTTTAACAACCGAACAACGCGTAAAAGTGGTACAGGCGTACTCTAAAAATGGTACAACCTGCTAGGACCACTTTGCGTCGAATTTTGCATGCGAGATATGCCATATACACGCTCACAAGATTTAAAGGACGTAAAAATTGTAAGCCTACAGACTATAATCAGCGTCGCTTATTCGTCCAATGCATGGGAGAACAGCCAGATGAGTTTTCGTCAAAAAATAAGTCATCGAAAATAACGATGTTCTCATACGGCCCTATAGACCCAGCTGCACTCCCATTTGGGCGATATTATTCTTCGTACATAAATGAGTAGTTTCAAACTTACATTTTGTTAGAAAATATACGAATAAAAAGCAATTAACAAACAAACCAACAGATGGCCCACCCTATATAATACGCGAAAATCTATATTTTCTATTCTCGTTAATAATCCTTAAGTTGTCTACTTTCAATAGCTGCAAAACACAAACTCAATGATGCAGATGGTCCTTTGGAGGAGTAGTGTTGCCTTCAAAGATACAATGCGGTTAACTTAAAAAGTCACTGGCTTATCAAACTGCCCTCGTATTCTCTTTTGCTTATCTCTTAAAAACTTCTGTCAAACTGCTATCTTAATACTTCATAGTTTTAAATATGAATATCGTTTATATCGTTATCTCAACATTGTTTTTTTTTAAACCTCCTTCTGAGTTAGGTAAACCATTTGATTTGTGTGATATACGCCTCAATCTCAGTTTCTTTATGTCCACATAAATTCAGTCCATCTCTTGATGTACTTTTTCCAAACTAGCATAATATCCATTTTTATCCAATGCGTCAATTGGCAACAAAAAAAAAACTGCTTGTGGCCACTTGTTCTAAATATTGTTTCCCTTGGGTTTTCGAAGCACCAAACCCAACAAATGTTCACAGCTAATTATACCCCGAAGAATTCCAAAAATAGTTTTAATTTCTGAGATGCATTCTCTATACCAGTGGTCGGTAAGGCCCTACCCCATGGGGTAGGAGTTTACACGTACTGTGTTGTACACAAAACACATGCATGTGTGGTGATTTTGTACTGAACTGCTCTCAGCAAATTCTTCTCCTCTTTTGCAAAAAAACAAACACAAAGTTGTTTTTTTTAAATTTTTAAGAAGCTCCAGCATTAGTTGCCGTGGCTTGGTGCTGTGTGGAGAAAAAATATTTATGTTTATTTGCTAAAGTCCGCAAATTTTGTTTTAAAAGGAAAAATGTTAAGAGGAATTGAAAATGAGCGGCGCGTTAACCCCTAAACATAACTGATTTTAGTTTTCTCCACACACAAAAAAAAGAGCTTAGGCGGTCATGGAACTGCTTCAAAGCGAATGTTACAAAAATTTTTCTCTATACTATATATGTTCTTCTGCCTCTATTTATTTCAATTTATATGTTTTTTGGAGAAATTTTCTTTGAGAAACTGAACCACCTTTTTGTAACGTGCTGACTATGGGTATTTGCTTTGTGGATCTTTTTATACCCTATACATTAAGTTATTTTTCACCAATTTTAAAGTTAGAGCTTTAGTTTGAATGGGTAAAATGCGGGATATAAAAACATTTGCAAATAAGGTGGAGTCCTAGTAGGGGCAAACAAAGCTTATATTTAGGACAATTTTTTTTTTGACGCACATTAAAATATTTAAAAATAAGTATTTAGAAAAATATTATAAGTTATTCTAAACTGAATATTGGGTAACGTATGGAAAACAGCACACTGCAGCTTGCTGATAAAAGATTCAAAAAAGGAATCATTAGATGACAAAATGTTTCGGATGGGCTAATGGATTTGAAAAATTTAGATTTTTCGAAAAAGGACCGATGTTAAAATTTAAAGTTGTTTATATGAACAAAATTTCACTTACATTTTTGGCTATAAAAAAATAGTTGGTACATCCCGAGGACAATTATATCTAGAATCATAGAGAAAAATGTGAAACTCAGGTGAAGGCGTTCTCAAGTTTCGTGATCATCAACTTCGAAAATAAGGTTTTATTCAATGGAGACGTCTCTTCTTCTTTCTTAGCATAACAGTCCTGGGTGGACCAGTGCTTCCTCAACCAATTTTAGCCATCTGATTCTATCCGATGCCAAGTTTTTCCAATCTCTCACGCGCAGCCTTCTAAAGTCTTCTTCAATGTCATCTAGCCACCTCTTTCTGGGTCTACCTCTTCTTCGAGATCCAATTAGGTTTCTCACAAGCGCTTGTTTTGCTGATCGTTCCTGAGTCATACGTGTCCTATAAGACGTCTCCATTCAAAGTTATTAATCTTCTTAAAAAAAAATATTAAAAAAAATTCTATTTTAACAAATTGAAAAAAAAAAATTTTTTAAGAGTTCTAGTTAGATTTGCCACCTTTATATGAAACTTTATTATAAACGGACGGTGTGATCTTCAAATAACCGATATTTTGGTTTTATTCAACAGAGAGAAGTTAGTTATCTTTAAAAAATGTCAAATTTCTTTTTTTTTTTGAAAAATTGAAAAAAAAAGTATTTTCAAAAAACCGAAATTCGTTTTATTAAATACAATATACTAGATAGGGTTCATATTTTTTCAAAATAGAATCCATTCAGCTCAATACAACATTTGGAACGATAAAGCAATTTGTCCATCAACTTTTTAAACTCAGTTTTTTTGGATTTTCTTAAGCAACAGTGTCAGGGCTGCTCGCATGGGCGGAACGTCATCGTAAAAAGCTCCTTTCGTGGCAGTTTTCATTTTTGAGAGTAGAGTATAGTCGCCAGATCAGGTTCCGAGTAAGAGGGGGGGCTTACTGCGACTACAAGATCTTTTTTTTTTTTATACCATAAATTAATGTTTAGTTTTTTGGTTTTCCGCGTGAAAAAAAGTAGGTGTTATGTTGTTTCCTTAGCTGCTATCCGTTCCTTACAAGAATACAGTCTCTAACCCATACCAACGATGCAGAGCTTATGGATAGTGTTTCATCGTCATCTAGACAGAGTTTCTCTGAAGCTACGATAGACCAAGTTTCTTAAGATGGTATCGTAATAGTGTTTTGCCCCCCAGAAAGGTAAGTTTTCAGGAATTTTAAGCCTTCTCTGCCAGACTTTTCTTGATCATACAAGGTTTTATAAGCGCTTTAGTTTCTGCATCTATTTAAAGTACCCTATTTCTTCTGGATCGTTATCAACTGTTGAGCCCATGTTGTTCTTACAATGCGATTTTTTAATTACTTGGACCAACCAATAGCACAGTATGCGCCCAAACTGCACTTATTAAAGATGGCGTACGTTAAAGTCGAGCGTCAGACGATCTGTTGGCATCCACCCTGTGTCCAGGTACCCAACATAGCAGACTTAGGTCCGGGAGCACAGGGTTTGGAGAAACCTTCAAAAGATATTTGACTATTCTGGTCAAATGTTGGCTACGATATTCTTCATAAGGATACTAAATAGAAATCAGTCGAATCTTTGCACCAAAAATGTTGGGCCATTTGACCCATCACTAGAGGTCCTGGTGTTGGGACTATATGACTAATACTACACCCTGCTCAGTTTTGGACCGTCCGTGAACCATTTAGTTGCCACCTGAGTTTCCACAGGGAACTCCATAACCAAATCTCCCGACTTGGGAGAAGAGATCCAAATTTTCTTGTTCCGAATATTCCGTGATCTAAGATCTGAACTAAAGCAGATATACGTCAGGAAGGGAATTTAGAGTGTAGAGTATAGCATGGTTCCAAGACCAGTTGAATCCTGGGGGTGCTATATTGATATAGCAAATCCGTTTTTTATAATAAATTCGTACATTTTGTTTTGTGGTAAACATAAACCGCTTTTTTATTCGCCAAATTTGGATCTAACACGATATACTTCTCAACCACCAACGATGCAAACTTGCAACGATATTTTCTCCATTAACGATTTTCAGGTACTGATTAACAAATGGTAGCTGTATGATATAGTCGACCGAATTTACTCAAAATTGGAACGTGTTGGTTTGCCCCTAAAAACGTAATTTCTAAGGTTTTGCCGAATTTGCTCTTCCGATATCTTCAAAACCATACGAATCACCGAATTTTGTTACAGCAACATATTTTTTGACCGATCGTTCTTAGCTGTTGAGATGATGTTATATGCAATGATCGTCATGACCGATTTTTAATAATTACTTGCCAAAAATAGTATAGGGTTCCAATAAGAGGTGTTATTTGGGGATCTCAAAGAATACTGCCGATTTTTGCCAGATAAATGATTGGATATGTTATCTTCATAAATAAAGAGGAAGGTATGCCGTTAATACTGAAAAACAACTTTAGCTTTTTTCAAATGGCCTCTGAGACCACCCCTACGGGACCATATCCTTTTCATGAAATTTCCCGATATCAAAAAAGTAAAGATAAACTATGTCCTCTATAGGTCCAATTACCAAGCCGGACCATTATCCGACCAAACAGTCCACGTTGAGGTAGAGAGGCTTCTCAACAATGAACTCTAGGCGTTCTTACGGACAGATGGACAATGACGTAGCCACCAAGGTGGAAATGGGCCTCATCAGACAAGATGATTTTCGATGGACAGATTTTCGACCATTTTTGTAGTGAATTTTAATCAATTTCAATGCGTTGTCGAAGCGTGTATCGTTCCATTTTTAGTAATGGCGTAGTTTCTACTTATCAAATGTCAAAAAATAAAAGCTTCAAAAGTGACAGCTATCGAAATACCGGCTGATTCAAAATATCACCTCTTGTTGGAAAACCCTATACATATCCACCCAAACTGCACTTATTAAAAAGTGGAACTTTGGAACTAGTTCATGTGTTTGCTTGAGCTTAACTTGCTCAATAACCTAATTAAATAAGATAAGACCCTGTAGTTAGCGAAGATAGTTTATAGTTTAGTATAGCATTTTGAAGACCATAGTCCTAATCTGAGTTGTTCGTAAAACTTAACATCATCTCGCGGTTCAATTCCCAATCGAGGCAAAATTTTGTTCTATGCATTAGGTTTGTAAATACAGGGTTTCTCTCAGATACTTTGATGGCTTAAAATCTACTTTTCTGCTGGTTTTTTTTAAACACTCAGCTTTGTTTGTATACGACTCACATAAAACACCCTTGGCGGAACACAAAATTAAATTTTAACCAATTATGGCAAAAGCCAGGTGTGTGGGCGAGTCAGTTTCTAGCAATAAGTCATTCTGGTTTAGCGGAAGCATTTCGCTTTACTAAGCAGTAGGAAGATCGGTACCAAAGAGTGTGGGCCGTAAAAAGCTTCAGTTAACAGTAAGTTGAAACCAAACAGATTAAAACAATTTGATGCAGCTACTTTATCCATGGGCTCTGATAAATAGATAAAAGCTAGAGTTGTCGGAAGTTTACTGATGTCTCTTATCTTTTGCAGTGTACAGCAATTGAGTTGTTGCCTATGTGTGAATGACTCAGATAACGATTGTGGCTAATAGAGGGCAAACCATATAAGTAGCAAAAAAAAATGATGCTGGACGAAGACACTTCCAATCTGCTGGTCTGCGCCTCAGAAATACAAAAAGGTAAAAAAAGCTGAACTGTCTTGAACTTTGAACTTATTGAGCGTTCCATATTTGTATAATAATAATTTGCAACTTACAGACCGTCTATACTTTGTGACATTCAAGAGGCACATCAGAACCCAGAACACTGCCAACACCCACTATTTCAGCATAGACGATGAGTTTATATATGAGAATTTCTATAACGATTTTGGGCCGTTGAACATCTGCATGCTTTATCGCTACTGCATGAAGCTCAACACAAAGTTAAGTGCCAAATGTCACGCAAACAAGAAAATTGTGCACTATACCACCATGAATCCGGCCAAAAGGCTGAATGCGGCCTATCTGATTGGTTCGTATGCAGTAAGTGTGTCTTAAAGGCGTTACCTTTATGGGGCTTAAGTTTCACTAACTTATAATACACTTACCCTCCTTTTTCTTTTCAAGATAATCTATTTGAATAAGACACCTGAGGAGGCCTATCGACCGCTAGTCACTGGTGATATACCCGCCTATACGCGTTTCTGCGATGCCTCCTATGGGCCTAGCAATTTTAAAATTTCTTTGTTGGATTGCTTTAATGCCATACACAAGGGCCTGCAGGCAGGTTTCTTCAACTTTGATGATTTTGATGCCGAGCAATATGAATATTTTGAGCGTGTTGAGAACGGTGACTTTAACTGGATAGTGCCACAAAAGTTCATTGCCTTTTGTGGGCCACATCAAAAGTCCAAAACATTGCCCAATGGCTATCCTTGTCATGCGCCAGAGAGTTATTTTACCTACTTTCGAGACAACAATGTGACCACAGTCATACGTCTAAATGCCAAGGTCTATCAGGCTAGCTCTTTTGAGAATGCTGGCTTCGATCACAAGGATCTATTCTTTATAGATGGCAGCACGCCCAGCGATGCCATATTGAAAAAGTTTTTGTCTATTTGTGAGACTACTAAGGGTGCCATTGCTGTGCATTGTAAGGCAGGCTTGGGACGCACAGGTAGTCTGATAGGTGCCTATATAATGAAGCATTATAACTTTAGCGCGCTGGAGGCCATAGCCTGGCTAAGGCTGTGCAGACCTGGCTCGGTTATAGGACATCAGCAGCAGTGGATGGAAGAGTAAGTGCTTAAGACAAACGTAACATACAATTTTTTAACAATGCACTTTTTGTAGAAAGCAAAGCTGGCTGTGGTCTGAGGGTGAGCGCATGCGTAGACGCAGCTCCACAGGCTTGCTAACACACAAGCTGGGCATCTATAGTTTGGAGCTGCGTAACAAGATGCAGGCACAGCAGGCGCAGCCGCTGCAGGCCAGCGGCGAGAATATGGATCAGCTGCTAACACGCGTCAAAGGCATTTCACAGCGCGTGGATACTATGCACTTGCATGATACATTGGATGCTGCGGTACAAGAGCATTATGCGCAGGACGAAGATGAGGATGAGGAGCACTATCAGTCAGCAAATGAGCCGAATGGTCAAAGCAGCGACAACGATACGGATCAAGCTAGCACAACAGATGGCGGCAGTGGAGCAGCTCATGTTTCAAGCTATGCTATAACTACGCGTAGACGCAAATCACCCTCGGCTGCCAATAAGCCAACTATTATAAGCACTACGCTGCGCCGTTTGGCCAATCCAGTAAGTCGAAATAGTTGCAATACTCAGCCCAACACTGTCTATGCGAGCAGCTTGCCCACTTCAACGCAGGAGACATCCAGCTGCACGGATAAGAAGCTGCGTAAACCCAGCAGCAGCAATGTGTTTGATGCAGCGCGGCATACCATTGCATCCACGGTGCGCATGACGCAAACGCTGGAGAAGAAACATGCACAGACGCAGGGTGATAAGCTGAATCAGATCAAGGCGCTGCGTAGGCATCATTCGCGCTCCGTTAATGTGAATAGCACAAAGTAAGTGGCATGATAGTGGTTTTTGATTTTGTGCTAACAACTTTGTTGAAATTTGTTTATCCACAGCGAACAGGAGACGAATCTGCGACATACACGTGCGCGCTCACAGCCCTTTCGCAATAACAACAATGTGCTACAAATGCCTGCTTCGACGCTGTCTCTCAAACATGGCAGTTGCTTGCCAGGCACCAGCTCAGCCGGCACAACCGCAGCCTTGTCGCAAAACCTAAACAACAACAACAACAACAATAATCTAAGCAATTCATTGAATAACTTTAACAACAATAACACTAACAACATCCTGGCCAATTCAGCTACGGGCGCAAGCGCAGCCAACAGCACTGTGCTGGGCACACGCACCCGCAGCCTAGCCATCTATAGCAAAAGGTAAGTGATCATTCCCAAACACCTCACAACGCATTCAAAGCACTTGTCCTTAAGCACCCAGCGTGTTTGATCCTTAGTTAAATTTTAACTTCTTGGTTACGTTTTGTTTGTGATTGGAAGTGATGTGGCTTTTTGTTTTTTATTGACGTTTTAAAGTCTGGCGTTTAATAATATGTTTTGTATTACTTTACCAAGTCCAACTTAGCACTGTTTTTTTTAACCAGATTTGCAGTTGTATTATATACTACAATGTATATACAAGTCCTGAACATATACTTAACCATACAGTTGAACTTTTCTATAAAGAACGTGATTTTAAAAGGCGCAGTTGTTATCGATTAATCATCGATATTTACAATTAAAACTTAATTTTAATTTAAATTATGTGCAATTTCGATTTCTGAAAATATTATTAGTACAAAAGTGCAATTTAAAAAAAAATTTAAAAAAATTATGTGCTAAAATAAAATTGAATGCATGCATAAAAACTTATTACGATGAAGCGGATTAGTATCCAAATGTAGAAGGCATAAAAAAACTTTTTAGGAAATTTAAAATTTTATATATTTTGTAAATTAAAACTATCATTGAAACGAAAAACTTGTATCTTTAAAAATTTTAAAATTAATTCAAAATTTTTGCAAAAGCTAAAATTTGTTATACACTAATTGCCACTTGAATAGAACACCCCTTAGGTCGCTCAAAGTATGCTAGCTAGGAACCTAACTATCTTTTTTTATTTAATTTAAAAATAGTTTTAAAAAATTATACTTAAAAAAAAAATAGATTCATCGATGGCATCAAAACACATTACGGGGCTACGTACCGAAAAGTAGAAGGCATTAAGAAAACTTTAAAAGATTTCAAAGTTGAAAAATTTTTCAGAAAATTTTATATATTTTGAAAATAAAAGTTATCCTTAAAACCAAATTTGTATACCCTGTACCGTATGGTATAAAGGGTATATTAAGTTTGTGCAAGCCGAAAATGTTTGTAACATACAGAAGGACACGTCGCAGACCCCCCAAAGTTACCTAAAGTTTGATCAGGGTGATTAGAGAAAGTCGATATACCCATTTCCGTCTGTCCGTCTGTCTTTATGAACGCCTAGATCTCAGAGATGGTAAGAGCTAGAGCGACAAAATTTTCAGATTAGATGCGTTATTATGTCAGGGGGGTTATATTATGTAGCTCCCATAGGGGTGTTTCAGAGGACCTCGAAAAAATCCAAAAGTCTTAGATGGATAATTCGTTTGTTTATGACGATATCATAACCAAATTTTAACACTCGGAAGTTTTTTAGAGATCCCAAGCACTGTACCAAATTTGATTAAAATCGGTTGACTATATCATATAGCTCCCATAGGACCAATCGGACAAAAAAACGTTTTTTGTTCCAAATTCGTTGTGTATCGTTTGTTTGTGAAGATATTGTAACCAAATTTGGCAATGAGAAGTTTTTTAGAGTACTTTAGCACTGTACCAAATTTGGTTAAAATCGGTTGAATACATCATATAGCTCCCATAGGAACGATAGGTCAAAAAAACAATTTTGGTTCAAAATTCGTGTTTTTTTTTTTTGTTTATGAAGGTATCGTAACCTTATTTGGCAATTAAATGTCTTTTGGTGTTCTTAAGCAATATAGATTTAATTGCAAGCAGTGGTACAGGGTATCCCAAAATCGTCCGCGCCCGACTTTAACGTACGCCATATTTTTCTTTATATTCAACTTTAGAAATTTAGATTTTGAAATAACACGGTATAGAAAAAAATTATTTAACACAATTTCATTAGATTTTATAATAACACTAGGTTACAAATTTGTGGGTCATCGAGTGAACCATCGTAAAAAAGTGTTTTTTAGGGTAATTTGGGGTCGAGAAACACGAAAATGGCAACCTTTTTTTTTTTCTTAAGCACCGTTTTCGAGATATTTTCGAAAAACATGCTTTTGGGCACTTATTTCAGTTATTCGTCAATATCTCGTGAACAAAATCTTGTATCGACATGAAAGATGATTAGATCGAAAGGTAATGATGTGTTTAATAAAAAATATAGAAGTTACAAGCAACCAATGTCGGAAAAAGTGTAATTTTTGACCATTTCTTAAAATTTCAAATTTTTGATCTGATTATTACTAACGAAAAAAAATTTTTAAAAATTATGTTAAGCTTTAAACTGAAAGAGAATTCTTTTACGAACATTTCGAGTTACATCGATACATGTTCACGAGATATTGACGAATAACTGAAATAAGTGCCCAAAAGCATGTTTTTCGAAAATATCTCGAAAACGGTGCTTAAGAAAAAAAAAAGGTTGCCATTTTCGTGTTTCTCGACCCCAAATTATCCTAAAAAACACCTTTTTACGAAGGTTCATTTTTCGTGTAAACTAGTGTAATCGGCGTAATACGAGCTATTTGATTAAAATTTTAAAGAAAGATATTTTTATTAACCTAATCTTATAGAAATTTAGTTAGGGAATTCCCCTTTCTAGTTTATTTTCAAAGCAGCTTAAGCATTTATTTCAGTTTTTTCTGGAACGTATTTACCGTGTAAAAATAGTATTAGGTGTGCTCAAATATTGTTGCTCTGATCCATATACTTAACAAGTCAACGAAATTTTGACTTTATTATTTAGTCCACATATTGAGTTTCTTAGTGAATGTCAAGAAAATAGTTAAATAGAATAGATAATTCGAGTCTTCCAAAGTAGGTGTATATCTCCGAAATTTAATCGAACCTTATAACGAATAATTTTAGTCAACCATCCGCAAATATTTTTGAAAATATTTAATTTCTGTTAGTACAGCGGATATCTGAATATCTTTAAATTTAAGCTTAATTTTTATATTGGGTCCAAATATTGAGTTTCTTTGCGAAAGTTAAGAAAATAGTAGCTATATCTATTCGAATCTTCTAATCGAACCTCTTAACGAATAATTTTAGCGATTCGAATAATTTTTGTCAATATTTTCAAAGATATATAATTTCTGAGCCGCTAACTGAATGCTTTTAAATTTTAGCTGAATATCTATATTTGTTCCAAATATTGAGTTTCTTTGCGAAAGTTAAGAAAATAGTAGCTATATCTATTCGAATCTTCCAAATCCATCTCCGAAATTTAAGCGATTCGAATAATTTTTGTCAATATTTTCAAAGATATACAATTTCTGAGCCGCTAACTAAATGCTTTTAAATTTTAGCTGAATATTTTTATTTGTTCCAAATATTGAGTTTCTTTGGGAAAGTCAAGAAATTTATAGATACATCTATTAAAGAAAGTCTTCCAAATTGGTGAGTAGTGCATCTTCGAGATTTAAGCGATGCTTGTAACGAATGAAAAATTTTTTTTTGAAGATATTTGAATGCTTTGAATAGAGCGGCTAGCTGAATAGCTTTAAATCTTGGCTTTATTTTAATATTTGTTCCCAATATTCAGTTTCTTGGCCAAAGCCAACAAAATAGTATTTATATCTATTAAAGTCTTCCAAATTGGCGAGAAATTTAAGCTAAAGGCCCATACGCAGCATGCAAAAATTCCGCACGAAATGTCAAAACTTCATGTAAAAAAAATATCCCAAAAAAGGGAATTTTTTTTTATATGTAGTTTTGACATTTCATGCGGAATTTTTGTCATGCTGCGTATGGGCCTTAACCTCAAAAAATTGTTTCTTAGGGTATTTCAGTATTTTTACGAGAAATAGCACATAAATGAAAAAGTAAGGGCCTATACGCAGTTCGAAATATTTCGCGCGGAATGACAAAACTTCATATAAAAAAAAAAAGTCCCAAATGGGATATCCCAAATAGGATTTTTTTTATATAAAGTTTTGTCATTTCGCGCGAAATTTTTCGAACTGCGTAGATCCCTTAAATTGCAATTACGATTATTTCGGCTTTAAATTTTAAATTTACAAAAAATATTTAAGAACTAAGAAATCAACTTGTTATAAAAAAGTTCAACTGTTTATACTTAACACATTCCGAAATTCACAAATTAACCAATTTAATATACTAATTATAGCCATTATTATGCGCCTGCTTGAAAGTAACGAGTATGCTTAACACGCTGTTCGCTAAAAACAGCGAGTTTTGTATAGCTCATGTACTCGTTATATTTTTAATTAAGCGCATGTAGAAGGGCCAACTAATTTTAGCTGCTAAACTAATTATAAAGTACTTATGAAATTATTGTATAATTTTTGTAATTTATATACACAGAAAAAAATTTGTTTTATTTTGGCATTGCTTATCACTTTTTTTATTAATTAGTTTTAAAACCCATATTTTTATTGTGCATGCAAAAAAATTTGAAAACCAAATAAACAAAATCAAAATTTTAAAAAATTATGCAACTTTTGTGTTTGCTTGCTTTTAAGTGTTGTAATATTTTTTAAAAAATATGTTCGAGTGTTTGTTTTCTTTGTAAATGGAAAGCATTTAATACGACAAGTAGTTTGTGTCAGTAGGCGACAGGGTAATGCATGTAAGCGAAAAGGTAATGCATCGTGCCATCGCTTACTGCGTTATCTAACAACTCTTCAATGAATGAAGAAAGTTACTCAATGTGGTGTATGAAGCTCAGTAACTTTTGTACGCATATGGATTTTGCTTTAAATGCTGTATACGAGGGTCACTATTTATATTTTCGGGTAAAAAAAACTAATAATTTTTGGTGAAAAAACAACTCTATTGTTTTTTACAACATTCTCCATGAAGATCAATGCGCTTTTTTATGTGCCAATTTACGAAAACTGATTTGCCATTGGGTATGAAGCAGCAGATGGGACAAAGGAATACATCCAACTGCTTGAGAGCTGGACTTGCAGATAGAATAGTGCACTGAAACCATCTTAATGCCCCTAGGAAAAAAGAAAGCCTGAATGTCTAGGTAGCCACCCATTCACACTTGCACCCACCTGGAGGTACGCCAGACCAGACCTGGGCTTTGGCGGTTTGCATAACTTGATTCCTTATTCAACTGTTTCAAAATGAGATTGCGAATGGTACGTTAGAAATTCGAGATTGCATCATGTCCTCAGGCTAGAGAACGTTGTCCTAAAACAATCAAAAACATTTTTTGAAATTCGGTTCGCCGTTTTGAATTTTGAAAATGTGATAACAGGATCGAAATCAGCGACTCCCAGAAACCCTTATATACAAGTTTTACACACAATCATATAAAATATTTGAAGTTTGGACCGATGGATTTTTGTGATCAGCGATCCCGAAAGCTAAACAAACCGAACCAAAATTTTAACTACAAGAAATAAACGAAATACCATAGAATGTTAAAATCCCCAATAAACGCCCTAGGAGCTCGAGTATTATCCAAAACTTATACCGCGAAAACCCAAGGCATGGACTTAACTGGTTTTGCCAAAAAGCAAAAATATTTCAGGATTGTTTTATAAATAGCTAGTTACATTGATTTGATTTCATATGTACACACATACATCAGACCTACTAGAAGAGCACACTTTTATGCCAATCCTTGTCAACTAGCTCATAATCACAATCGAGTAGAAAAATGTTGACCAGCAAGCTTATTTTTGATGTGCGGAAAACAAAAAATTCATTAGACGCAATGTCCATGCATTACGTCGTTTTTAGCGCTCAAGAACTGCCTTTTTCGAGTCGGTATATGAGAGTTATTCGACTCTGGTGGTTCGTTCGTTCCTGATTTCTCGGAATACTTCTGGCAAGCAAATGGTCGTATATCGATGATCGTCCTACGTTGCTCACGTGGTACAGTGTTTCGGTTCGTCTTGGAAGACGCAAACTATCGATTGTTGTTTAGTTTTCGGCTCATAGGCTTAAAGTCAAGTATCGTCGCGATGGTATTTCTTATACTTTTCAATCAAGATGCGTCTTCTTTTGAGTAAAAGTCAAGTTATGTAGTATCCAAACGAACAAATCTTTTTGGCGCACAATTGTTCATGTTCATTGGTGAAAATAATGCACAGGGATGCCTCAACCTTACAATATGATGTTACAGGATAATCTTGGCTTATCGATGTTTTTGTCGATTGCGGCCGATTTTGGTAAACTTCACGAAATTCGTCAATGAGCGGGGCTTGACTACCCAAAAACGGAAAGAAATTGATCGTTACACTCAGGGCCGCAGAGATAATATCCGGGCCTAGGGGGAAAATGTACCGGCCACTCTATTACACCTTTAGCTTGAATGAACGAACTTTTTCATTCGAAAATGTTAGCGTGAAAAAAAGCTTGAAAAAAAAAGATCCATCTAAAAAAAAAAAATTTCAGAAAATTTTTTAACGGTAGTAATTACACCGAGCCCCTGGGAAAATTCCGGGTCCGTGGGGCCTGGTTACACTCTTGACGCGATAGTTCACATCGGAAGTCGTAATTATTCACGGCATGAAAGTGTTTACGGTTCAATTTGGGATATCCCATTTGGGACTTTTTTTTTATGAAGTTTTGTCATTCCGCGCGAAATTTTTCGAACTGCGTATAGGCCTTGAGAAAAAAATATCAAGCTACTTCGAAAAATACTTTTTTTTTTTTTTTTTGGTACAAACATTATAAGTAGGTACGTTTATGCTGAAAAAAATGTCAAATATAAATAGTGACCCTCGTATACATACTCTGCCTGCATTACCCCCTCGCTTGCAGTGTAATGCATAAACGAAGATATGCTGCATACATTAAGCCTGACTTTATTATTTGCTGGTTAACACTATTTTGAGCGAGCCCCTCCTTAACTTATCTATTTGTACTCGTTTGCGCCCCAACTACCATGCCTCTCTCTCTCTGTCTTTCTTTTACTCTCGCCCTCTTTTTGTTGTTGCACACACCTTGCGCCCATGACAGAATGGAATTGAAGCATCTACGCAAATCAGAGGTCCAAAATCTACAAGAGCAACAGCTGCCAGTTAGTGAGAAACCCTTGAAATCCTATGCTGGCATCATAAATGAGAGCAAAATACCGGTGGTCAGCGTTGGAGCTGGTTCTTCAGCTACAATACCGCCGACTAGAGGCGCAGCAGCACGCACCTCTCATCATCATATGACATTGCGTGGTCGTTCGCGTATACGCTATCAAAGACCCACGGGCAGTGAGCAACTGCAGTCACAGCCGCAGGCACAAAGCTGCACTGTGGCCACAGCGCGTTATTATAGGGATGTCTCGGCCATACCAACCATGTCCTTGGGTAGTGTTGGTGCTGGTGTGGGCATGGCTGGTAGTGGGGATGGTACAGGTTCTTGCTTTAATATAGCCACACGTTCGTCTTCAGCTACACTTGATCTCAACTCCAATCCGTTGCCAACTACCTCTGCCAAGTCGCAGTCCACGTCTACCACAAAAATACCCAACAACAACAACAACAATAACCAAAACAACACCAACAACAATAATCATATAACTAATCAATTTGATAACAAAGCAACAACTTCTTCTACAACTACTCCCCCAGACACAAGCCGGCTTAGTGGCACTGGCAATGGCAATAGCAATAGCAATCTGTCAAGTGGACGTGGTAGCGCTGAGCTGCAGGCCATTATCGAGCACAACTTTAGCCTTAGCACAAAGCGCAACAAACGCTCGCTGAGCTCAACGCGCATTGAGAAGGACAAATGTGATGAGTATAATACTAAATTGCTGCGCAAGACCAGCGCCGCTGCGGCAGCGGCCAGCTTGAATAATTCTAACAACAACAACAACAATAAGTACAGCAGCAATTGCAGCACACCGCTGACGCCAACAGCCATGATGTCAACTGTGGGCGGCAGCTTTAAGTTAACGCGTCGACTTGCAGCAGAATCCGGCTCATCCGCTTCGGCCTCAACATCAGCATCCAATTCGGGCATACCAACGCCCACAGCGCAGCTGCAGTGTCATCATTTGTATCATCATTTAGCAAGAACTGGCGCCAAGCAGCTGTCAAACGAGCGGGAACGGGAGCAACAGCAACAACAGCAGCAGCAGCTATCGCTGAAGCTGCGCAAGAAGATTAGTTACTGAATTTGTTTTCTTTTCACAAAAACAATTTGTTAACAATTTTAACTTATAGCAAAAAGGTTTTATATAAACAACAAACTACAAATGTGTATTATGGGTTTGGTTTATAGCTGTTATATAGCATAAGTTTGATACAAAAGCTGTTATACTTTCAGTTTTAAAAAAATGTAAAACTTTTTGTGGACTTTAACCCAAAACAGCCGCACTTGTATACAATCATTTTGTTCACAAAAATGTTTTAGCAAACCAAAATCTTTACGGGACAACTTTAAATGCAATCTTTGTGTAAAATTGCGCTGTAAATGAGTTTATATTCTGTATACAGCAGCAGCACGCAAATATTTAAATAGTTTATTTGTTATGAAAAGAAAGTTATACAATATTTTTTGTATAATAAATTACAAGAGGTGTATATGCGCTGATTTCTGATACATACATACATATTATTTGCGTGCTGTTGTTGTTATTATAATTGTTATAACTTTTTATTATATATATAGGTAAAATAGTGACGCCTTTTGTATTTAAAAACGAAATTTAATTTTATAGTTACTATATAAATCACATGTGTATTTTTTGCCTTAGTATATTGTACAAAGTTAACAAAACTTATAGTACGAACTTAGTAAACCATGAACATATATACTGGGAGTTGTTGCAACGACTCTGCCATGATTAATTACATATTATATTAACCAGGTGTATTATATTTAAGAAGCGTACAAAGTATAAAATACATTTATATAGTTCATATACATATGTGTGTATAGCAATTTATACATTATATTGTTTGCAAACGAAACATACTATGTAAATACATTTTTATTGTTTTTTAAGATTAGTTAAAATAAATGTTATACTTCATACAAACTAAGTAAGCATTTCGCTAAAGTAACGTAAAATGTGGGAATAAATTTTACTTTCATAATTAATAATAACGCAGTCGTAGCTACAATTTAATTCCATCATGAGCAACGGTTCCAGGCTATCGGAATCCATTGTGGTGAAACGTGGTTTCAACTTAAGCGCATCTAGTACGGCTAAAGCTTTGGACTTTTGTGACATTTCCTCGTCACTGTGTATTATTTTAAGAGCAGCCTCTTTCAGATGCGGAAAGTAACTTTTAAAATAATCATGACGTTCGCTCAATTTTATGCCAGTAGTTTCCTCTGTTAAGCCAGCATCGGACAATTCACGATAGGTCTTAAACTTAAGACGACGTTCGGCTTCGAGCTCCTCTAATGTGCTTAAACCATTATCGCCAAGACCGGCGCCAGTTTGTACATTTACCACCTGCTGATTGACATCGCGCAAATTATCAACATCATTGGCTATGACGCACAACATTTCAATGGCCGCACGCTGTCTGGCATCCTTTTTTTTATCTGACTTGCCATAACGTGTTATGGAGGCTAAGCGGCAGCAGGCTACAAATTCTGGCGCATTTGGAGCGCCGCTTTGTTGCACAATTTCTATGGTGGGCAATGGCATATCTTTGCGCACGCAATAATCACGCAACTCCTTAAGCATGTCTCTGTTCAGATTGACACTTTCCGCCATTAGATCATCAACTATGGAGTTTTCTTTGCTGGGCACATTCTCGTTGCCGGGTTCACTCATGGCCTGTATTTTACGCATCATATGTAGCGATGCTAAGTGCTTGGCATCACGTTTTGAGCGACCTGCAAGTTAATTGTATTTTTTAATGAATTTAAGTGCGGCCAGCAGTAGTACTTACCATTGCCAAAGGACTCCATATCGAGCAGTGTTACTTTACAAAGGAAGCCACCGTTTTCGGCATCAATATAGTCATAGTTTATAGGTCCAATTTTATTTTGTGCACAATGCTCCTGCAGAGCTGAAACGGCAGATTTTTTATCCATGACACTTAACAAAAAAAAAAAAATCCGTGCGCTTTCCGTTTTTAGTGAAGCGTGCAAATGCAATACAATTAACATACATATGTATATATTTAAGCGTCGTGTTGACAGTGTTGCACAACGTTGTAGAGCTGTTGCTGCACTGCACTGTTTTGTCGATATAATAAACATTTTGCTACTTATTAAAATAGCAAATTTTTTACTACGCAAGCTGCTATTAAACTATTTAAAGTTTTTAGTTAAGTTTAATATTTATGTGCGCAAATTTAGACATACACGTCATGTTGCAGCAAGTTGGCAGCACTGGCCACAAAGCGTTGTAGCCCTGGTTTTATATTAACAAGTGTGTTGCTGCTACTGCCAGGGCATACAGGTCAGATGTACGACAAAAGCCAAAAGCAAAGCAAACCAAACGAATTGACTTTGATTATACGGGAGTAACTTGTAAAATGTTTTGGAAATTTGTTTCATAATCAATATAAAAAGCAAAAATAAAAACAAAATTAAAAAGCTTGTATACTACATTTTGGTTGCAGCGCAAAATATAAGCATTTGCTAAACAAATTTTTATGCATAAAAAAAATATAATCGTGTGAGCAAGAAGCAGAGTGCGCACAAATAGAAAATATTTTGATACGAAGCAGGCGAAGGCAAGCAGGAATTAAAATTACACACAAACACACACACACACGCAGCAACAAAACCACACACAATCGAAAAAAAGTGAAAAAAAAAAATCATTTAAAACACAAAATTTTGTGCCATTAATTAGCCATAATTAAAACGTCGTCGTCGTCTAGAAAGTGTGCAGATCTAAGCTATGGATGACACCGCAGTCTCAACGCCGTCGCCAGCTTCGGCGTCGGCTACATCAGCCTCTGCAGCAGCGGGCTGCGCAGCAGCCAGCGACAAAACAATTAATGCTGTTGTTGCTGATAGCAGCACCGTGAATCTTTTAATTAAATCATCAAATCAGCAATACGACGATATGAACATTGAGAGCGATCTCTGCTGGACAGTGCAACGCCTGAAGAAACAGCTGTCGCTAGTATACCCCGGAAAACCGGTAAGAACACAAACGCCTACAATGCTTATTCTTGTTTTTTTTTTTTTATTTTGCATATGCTTATATACAAAATTCATAAATAAATATTTGCATATGTATGTATATAAACAGTTGCGTCAGCTTTTGTTTGGCAGTCGTCGAAGTTAGTACTTTCCATCATTATCTTATCAAAGCCTTGTTAGAAGGTTTGTTATTGTTTATCATCTTTCACGTCGTCGTCGTGTGTTTGCAATCTGCGTCTTAAATTTCTTAAACGTCGCTTTTGTTTGGTACACGTCAGTTCTGCAATGCAGGCCGAGCAGTTGCTCTATTTATAAATACTTACAAAAAGTTACGTGGCTTATCGTCACACTCAAAAGGCCGCTTAGCTGCTTGCTTTGCTATCAACTTTAGCTGGACCTTGGCTAGGTATCCAATATGCACTGAAGGCTGTTTTTCAATCTGTACAAATATCAGCCAATGTCAACAAGCGTTCAATATCTAGCTGATATGTTTCAATCAGTTGTATCTCTATACTGAATGACATGACATGCTATTGCAAAAAATCTAGAAATAGCTACAATTGAGATGAATGTTGACAAACGCCCTATAATTTTTGTGCCCAAGTGGAACTTCGTGGCTGTAGTTAACAGTGGAATGCCCTGCATTTGCCTGGCCCAATATAAAGCTATTAGTTGTTAAGGTTAAGGCCATGGCTGAAGTCCAAGATCTAAGTGTTCACATGAACAAACAGACATGATCCAACCGCCGCCTGAGTCGATGCTAATCACTTTGGTAGCAACAACTTATGTTCGGCCACGTCTCCTGCTGCCTTCTTACTACATGTCACAAATATACAAGACACTTGTCTCTAAAGATAAAGGGTATTCAAAGTCTTGTCAGCTTGTAATAATTTTTATCTATAAAGAACTATGAATCAAAACTATTCTTGGCGAGATAGCTAATCACAAGCAGTCTTGCTTTATTTTTTTGATGCTTATCTAACTATTGCACTTTATTAACAACTTTTTTTACTTCATTCACAGGATATCCAAGACCAAAAATTAATTTACTCTGGTAAACTGCTTGATGATAACCAAAAGCTATCCGAAGTTATACGCATCTATAAAGACGTCTATCAGCAGCATCACATCTTTCATTTGGTCTGTGCTACCAAAAACATTATAAAGCCACCCGTTAAACTGGCTACGCCTCCAAAGGATGTACCAGCTGTGCGTAATGCAACAAACAGCAACAGTTCAAGCAATGTTAATACAAATATTAATCAAAACGAGCTTAGAAATCGTCATGTGGGTGGTGCCCCACAACAAATTTCTTGGCCCATACAGAGTAATAACGAGGCTTATCAATGGACACGAGCTGTATATACACAACCCACGCTACCAATTACACAACAACAGAATGCTATCAATGCTGCTATAAGAGCCGCTGGTGAAGTTAATCCACAGTATGCCTATACAATGATGTATAACAGTTGGATGCAGCAGGTGTACGCACACTATATGCAAAGCTTTGTGCAAAGGTAAAATCTTTTAAATAAGCTAAGAGTTTGTAAGCTGTATTTTGATCATCTTAGCTAGGCTTATGTGTAACCCTATAAAGTCTAGCATGTAATGAAAAATGTTTTGATGTACTCCGAAAAATTGCAATGATTTGTAGTGACATAGATTCGGAATAGATACGTCCCTGTAACAGTCTTCATATACACAAAAATTTATCCGAAACAATATAAGGATTTTGCATCGTACATAGTGTACAACAATTAAATTTGTACATGGACGCCTTACGTGGATCCTATATACCTATTATTTGTGGTTATTTTTAACATTTTAAAAATAAGATTTGTTGTCTATTTTTACAATTTATACATTCCTGTTACACATATGTACATAGACGCCTTATGTGGATCCTATATACCAATTATTTGTGGTTTTTAAAAATAAGACATGTTGTCTATTTTTACAATTCATACATTCCTGTTACACATAAGCCAAAATTTTGTGGATAAAGACTTGTCGCTTTTATGGCATCCGAAAAAAAGAGATAATTTATAAAGTAACTTAATAATGAAAGACGACTATATACTATACACACTTGCTTTATTATTACTAAAACATTTTGTTTTCCATCTATTCCAGCATGCCAACCTCTGCAGACAATCCTACAACAAATGCGCCAGAGCTGGCTGCTGCGCTGCCACCATATATGACATTTCCAGCATTTCTACAACACGTGCCTCTGCTACCAACAGCCAACAATAATGCTAACAATTTGGCCACAGCCGCTGAACCACAGCCGGCTGTACAACCAAATGATGCTGCTGGAGCTGCAGTGGAGCCACAGCCACAGGCACGCGCAGCCGAAAGAAACTTTCCTAACATACAAGAGGAGCCGGAAATACGCGATTGGCTGGATAGCTTTTTCTCCTTCACACGCTTGGCCATTTTTGTAACAGTTTTATATTTCAATTCGTCCCCTTTACGCTGCTTGTTGGTAGTTTTAATTGCTAGCATCATTTATCTGTAAGTAAAGAACACTGAAGATTATGTTTATGGGCCTAACTCATGTTTACCACTTTACAGCTATCACATTGGCGTGCTGCGTCGACGTCGGGAGCGCAATAACAATAATATAAACCGCAATAACAATGCCGGAGATGTGGCTTTTGCTGCCGTACAAATTCAACGCATGATGGATGGCGGAGAGCGTGAAAACAATAATCAAGCGGCTGCTGCAGCTGAACCAGCGGTTGCACAAGATGCACCTGCAGACGCTGCTGCTGCTGCTAATCCAGCGGCAGCTCCAGCTGCTGCCAGCGCCAATGTAGCTGGTGGCGAAAATGCTGCCGCTTTGGCTGCCGAAGCCGTTGCCGTTGAACCAGCCGATGCCAATAATTCTGTGATTTCTGTTGTGCGCACTTTTATAATTACTTTCTTTACATCGCTGCTGCCTGAGGCACCGGCGCTGTAGAATGGAATAAATGATATCTGAAACTGTTTTACCAGCTACTACGCTGGTAGCGGCTTAGATGGAAACTTCAGCTCCAAGAGATTTTCTCTATATTCAATGTTAAATTTTGCATACCTGAACTTTACTATGTTTTTAGTTTGTAATGTGAGTTATATATATGTATAGCGTATATTTATGCAACTGTGTGTGTGTGTGTGTCACATGCATATGCTTTAGCTTGAATCCCCGAGGCTATGGGCATTATGTATGTACAACAAACAACTTTTAGATTAGTATAAAGATAAGCTCATATGATGTTAATGTGTATACTACATTAGTGGTAGCCAAAAACTATGGATGAATTGCAACAATTACAAATATATCGTACATGCTTTAACACGATTCAAAACGCACGCTTAATCTCTATAAAAGGGAGAGAGAGTAAATGTCGCTTATCAGCGACTTTTGTGAATGGGAAATTTCCACAGCTGATGCGGCGGCGTCACTTCTTTGATTACAATTTTAGGAGATAGGGAGTTTTGGTTAGTATGGAAAATTTTCTTTTTGGAAAAGTGTAACGATAATGTTAAGTTATCAAAGTTTTATTGCGTGAAACGTGTAAACAAACTGTTTAAGATATGATTTGTTTGACATTTTGTTTTTGGGAAAATTTTTATAATTCATACCTCCAAAAAAAGTAACTTTATTATAATCAATTATGAATTTTCGATTTTAGTATTGCTTCAGGCATTTTATTTTTTTGTATGAACAATCAGTAATTATTGATAATTTTTGCGATTACGTAAATATATTTTCGAAGAACTTAATCGCATTTAATGACGTTATGTGCTTGTTATTAATAAGTCATACAAAAGTATCAGAAAGCTATTAATATATTATAAAGCTAGCAGTACGTGGGGTCTAAGTAAAATCTCTGCCGTTTAACAATAACTTTTCTTGGAACACTTTTAAAAAGCCTTACTAGGTGTTCCTGAAAATGGTTCGAAGTACTAAGAAGCCGCTTGTTTGGTACAAGTATCAGTAACTGATAACATTTTTACTAAGTCATTTGTCTCTAGCCAGCTACAACCGCTGTTATCATCTAGATCTATGAATTAATTTCGAGGCTTCAAAAGAATCACTGATTTGGCAACTCCGAGACAAGTTCGAAGTACTCATTTCGCTTAAAATTGTGAATTTCTTTTATATTTTTTTTTTTGTTATTTAGGCTCACATGCTTGAGTGGACACAAGATGTGCCGGCTTATCGCCTTTTATGAGTATGGCCTTACGTCCGCTGCCTGGCTGATAAGAGCACGTTGTGCTGCTGCTGCTGCTGCTCACATTTAGAACGCTGAGAGCACTCGTAGCTGACGGATCGCACAGAGTCTCCAAAACGAAGTATTTTAGTATAAAATAAATTTCTTTTTTTGCAAGTGCAGCACAGACGCCTTTTTAGACTCTTAAACATTTAATCAACTGTTTAATTGGTAAATAAAACATGTGGCGAATGCTTCAACTGCGCACGTCACTCGTGACCTCCCTGAAAGCACAGACCAGGCAACGCCATGTAAGTGCAACATTTAAAACAGCCAAGCCAAGTGCAGCACTTAATTTTATAACTTAATCCCACAGCAGGGCAAAATTATAGCCATACGTCGTGAGGATCAATCGGTTTGGGAGCGGCGTGCTCCATTTGGACCCACGCATGTGCAAAAACTGGTCAAGCAAGGTGTTAGGGTAATTGTACAGCCCTCAAATAGACGCGCCTATCCCATGCAGGTAAGTTTCGGAATTTCCGTTTTATTCGAAAGCTCTTAACTCAAATCAATAAATCCATATTTTTGCGTGCTTAACTATTACTATCCGGAATCATTTTAAAATGTAGTATATACAATCACACACCCCCAATTGGACACTATACGCATATATATAAAAGCTTATATATTATTTATAAAGATAAGCTTTTTTATAACGTATTTGGCCTTGGCAGAGGCATTTTGAAAATAAAAGCTAATCAAAACACTTTTGCTTATCACTTTCAATTACAGGCATATCTTCAAGCAGGCGCTCAGATACAAGAGGACATAAGCGATGCCTCGGTCATCTTTGGCGTTAAGCAGGTGCCCATTGATGCACTCATACCAAGCAAGACCTATTGCTTTTTTTCGCATACGATTAAGGCGCAGGAGTCGAATATGGCACTGCTGGATGCCATACTGGAAAAGGTAGGATTTGAATGATTTAAAAAAAATGATTTTAAAGAGCGTAACAATGTTATACCGATGTCAGCTTACAAGATCGATAAGTAGAGGCAAAATGAGGAAATCTTTCATTTAGCCAATTACGTCCGTAAACTGTCATATCTTTTTCCACTGAAATGATAAGAGTGCCTAGTGCCAAAATTATCTTGACAAAACTATGTGCATTGATTTTAATTTCACGCGAAAAACATATTTAAGAACCTTTCTTATTTAATTTCTAAGTTCTTAAGAAGCAGCGTTAATTATTTCGATCTTCACCAGTTATCTTATTAAATATTAACTTATAACCATTGAAAGGTTGAAATGAAATCAAATTTCTTAATTTCTTTAGAAAAAGTATAAATTATTTTGATTTACGTTTAGTAGGTCCAATAGTATTTCATTTATTGATCTAACTTATTTAAAATATTTTGATTGCAACGAACTTTATTGTCAAATCAATCAATCCCAATACGGAACACGCCAGACTTGCTTCAAAATCTTATGAGAAATTTAAAAAAATGCAAAAAATAATTTTAAAATGTAAAGATTTCGTTTAACAGAAATAGGGAGGACATCACGTGGAACAAAGCCGACTTTCTTATTAAGGGCCTATACGCAGTTCGAAAAATTTCGCGCGGAATGACAAAACTTTATATAAAAAAAAATCCCAAAAGGGATATCCCAAATGGGATTTTTTTTTATACGAAGTTTCCGAGCGAAATTTTTCGAACTGCGTAGACCCCTTAATCTAATAATACAAGGTTTAATGAAGGTTTAAGAAAGTTAAAAAATTATGTTAAAATAAAAAGATTCTAGGAATACAATAGAATAGGAATAATATAGCCAACTTTATATAATAGTATATTATCTGTAGCTGGGCCTTTTTGTTGCTCTATATTTTTAATTAAAAAAAAAAAATTATAAAAAAAAAAACCGGTTAGGCTTTAATTCAAAAAAAAAAAAATTTTTAAAAAAAAAAATGTACCGGCCCCTCTATTACACCTTAAGGCCCAAAAAAGGGAAATTTTTTTTTATATGAAGTTTTGACATTTCGTGCGGAATATTCGCATGCTGCGTATGGGCCTTTAAGCTTGAATCATTGTGTTCCATAAGTACGAATGTAATTACACCGGGCCCCTGAGAAAACTCCAGGCCCGGGGGGAGCGTAAGGAACCTTTATCCCGTTTTTTTATCCATAGTTTCTTCACGAATTACAATCTCGAAATATATGATCCCTTGTTGGAGCATAGGGCGTCACACAATCTCGAACGCTATCCATAAATATCTAGCTCCACTAGTTTTAAAAAGTCTCTTGGAATTAGCAGATCTGTCAACAGGTTGATGGAAATGGAGTAGTGCCCCCTATTGTAAAGTTCCCAAAGTGAACCGTACTTTTGAAAAAACATTTAACATTAAAATTCTTCGGAAAAAGAGTGTCCTCAGGTTTCATCGATAGTCAACATCGGGTGCCTATTTTTGCGTCTACGCATCTGGGAATTAGATCTTGTTTCAAGTCATTTGTCTTCACTGAGCACTCTTCATGTTTCAGATGTTGCTCTCAACTAACTTAGTGGGTCTTCCGCCCCTGTCGAGCAGTCACCGCTCTTCTTCTCTCTCTTCCAAAAAAAGAAAAATCAAATTTTAAGAAAAATGTTTTTTTTTGTCTTTTGAATTTACGCTTCCGTTACAAACCTGCAGAATAGGACAAATCCCACGGATCGTCGATAGTTCTGAAATGAGATATTTCATCTTTAATTTATTTACATTTTGAAATAAGTCCTAAAAAAATAGGACTGTTTCTCTGTAAGTTCTTCCTGCTTTTAGAAAGTCTCAGCAGGAAAAACTGTTTCATTTTTTTTTTTACAATTTAATCAATTAATCATCTGAATATGAAAAACTTTTGATAATGAATTTCAAAGATAATAAAATTTGTACAAGTAATTAATGAACCTAGCCTAACCTATACATTTCGAATATAAATCTCAATCAATAATTGAGATCAACCAGGGACCTTGTGGTGCCTAATTATGGAAAGGAAAAAAGGAGTATGAAGAGGGGAAGAAGGGGTAGAGTAGGATTATTCTGGGGTAAAAAGCTGGTGGGCATTTCTAGTCGCCTAAGTCCCTTTCCTAGCGGAACTATTTTGAGGATTCGACAAAAGTACCCAGATCCGCTATCGGCACACTTGCTAGACTGCCCAGGTCTTCAAAGAATGGTTTACCCAGAAACTGGGTTCGTCTTCTAAGAAGCGCCAGGCAATCATATAGCAGGTGTTGGATGCTTTCTGTCTCCTCCTCATCTTCGCAGCTGCGGCAGATGTCGTGATGGGGAACGTGCAACCTCTCTTTATGTATAGATCAGATCGTTTAAAAATTATACATTCTGGTTTTACCAAGGGAGGCTAGACATGTATATATTTGTGCAGGTGCGGATTCAGGATTTGGCCTGTCAATCTATTTTTTTACAATTTGGGGGTAGATGGATTCCGGAACCGAAACCCGCCGTGGATCCGCCACTGTGTATGTGTTTATGGACAATGGCGTAGCTAGTCAGGTTAGACGAACAAGATCTGTAGAAATTTGTATAAGCCCTCTTAACCAAGGAAATGGCTACCCAGAGGCCAAATCTGCAAATTTTTGTGAAATCATGTTCTTAAACTGTATCTATGACGTTAGTATCCCACCGAAGAACATTATCACAGAATTCTTGGGTGAATCTTGAGTATATTACCTTCCCAAACGAAAACTCTGCTTATTTGCTTGCTTCTGTCTAACTATCTTCGCCATTGCACCTCTTGTGTGATTCTCGAATAGATCAAAAATGTAAAAATTGTTTTTGTGCCTGACCCACTATATCATCTTTATTCCGCTTCACTCTCGAACTTAAACTACGCATTTCTGCGTGCTTCCTGCGAGCTAACTCCGCAGCGGGTATCCCACCGCATAACTTCTGTACAGAATTCTTGGTTGAAAATAGCTCCAATAGCTGAAAAATATGAAAATTGATTTTTTACCTCACCCACTTTATTATCTTCATTCCGCTTCACTATCAAACTAAAACTCTCCTTATTAGCTCCCTTGTTGAGATGTTCATCAAGCCAGTAACTAGAAACGTTTTTTTGTGCGTAAGCATGGCTCTTCTCGTTCATCAAAAAACTTGGAAAACAACCAAGACATGTGCTGCGCCATTTGTGGTTCTCCAATAACGTCTGTAAAACAGACCCATCTCATGTTTAGGGCTATGAAAATGGGCCTTAAAGCACACTTGTCCCGCCAGTAGCTGTGTCATATTGAAGTCAGTTTGTCTGAGCTTCACCAAAGAACATGGACAGACAACAAAGACATATGTGTGTGCCTCTTATGGTTCTAACATAACATCTGTAAAACAGAACCGTCTCATGTTTAGGTCTATAAAAATTAGGCTTAAAACACACTTGAACGGCAGCAGCTGTGCCTTCCCTCTCGGACCTATTTTCTTTGTTCGCAATCAGTCTACTCGTCTAGGTAACTTTGGAGGAAGTTAGCCAGCTCACCTTTCATTTCTCGTTAATCGTCTCTTACCGAGACGGCATGCGGTATCAAGGCTGTATCATGGCTCGGTGTCTCTGCTAGAAATGACATTCATGGCTTTTCGTCATGGCTTTACTGCCCATCTGCTTGAGGAATTGTTCAAAAGTAATCCTATGGGCAGGTCGGTACATCCGGCTTGGATCCTGTTAGCTCCACCTGTTCTTATGCTGCTGAAAAGTACTGTCTACCTCTTTAGACGCTTCCAAAGCCAATCAATTGCTAGGTTTGTCACTGAGTTGGCTCAGTTGTTTGGCACCAAGCAGTTCCTTTGTGTCAGCAACTACTACAAAGAGAATAGTGTGGTCAGAACGCACTCACTGTTCTGACAAATGGATCAACTTAAATCCAAACCTTTTGAAGAGCAGTTACGCTGCACTGACTTTTTCGAGGGCAATCCAAAACTATGTCAAAATTTCCTACTGTGCCATTTGGTTTGAGCACTGGGATGCTTTGAATTTCTGTACACTATAAGGACATTGATGTGGCTGCACATTTTCACGGAGTGCCCATGGCAAAGGACTCAGCTGTGCGAGTTGCCATTGAAACCATTGAAAGTTCATTTTTTTTTTTTGCAGCACTTTTGGAGTAACTGTTTTTCGTTGGCCAAAACAAAAAGCTGCGTTTAACAGCACTCAACATAACAGGGATGCATTCTGTTTATATTTCTGTTACCCAACATTGGACATATTTTATATTTTTTAAAAAAACTAAACTTTAACTTATTTACAGAAAATACGTCTTATTGACTACGAGCGCATTGTAGATGAGCGTGGATCACGTCAAGTGGCCTTTGGCAAATATGCGGGAGTTGCAGGCATGGTCAACATATTGCATGGCATTGGTTTGCGTCTGCTAGCACTGGGTCATCATACACCTTTCATGCACATTGGACCCGCGCACAATTATCGCAACTCCTCCATGGCACGTCAAGCCATACGTGACTGCGGCTATGAGATTTCTTTGGGCATGATGCCTAAATCTATTGGCCCATTGACATTTATCTTTACGGGCTCAGGCAATGTATCACAGGGCGCACAGGAAGTGTTTTCCGAGCTGCCTGTTGAGTATGTGCCGCCAGAGACGCTGCGCAAAGTAGCCGAGCATGGCAGTAAGTATAGCTTAGTTGGATTTGGTTGGCATACAATCTTAAGTTCCTTTATTTGAAGATACTAACAAATTGTACGGCTGTGAGGTAAGCCGCTCGGATCATCTGGAGCGTCGCGATGGCGGGGGTTTCGATGCCAAGGAGTATGATGAATACCCCGAGCGTTATATATCCACGTTTAGCACTAAAATAGCGCCCTATGCCTCGGTTATAGTGAATGGTATTTACTGGGCTGTCGGTAGTCCGAAGTTGTTAAGCATACCCGATGCCAAGAATCTGCTTAAGACCCGCCAATACACCTTGGTTGCCCACCAGCAAGGGCAGTCCCGCCTTACCACATCGCATGTTGGCCATATGCGACATATCCGCTGATCCCGGCGGTTCCATTGAGTTTATGAATGAGTGTACTACCATAGATACACCTTTTTGTTTATACGATGCTGATCGTAATAAGGATACCAAGAGCTTTAAGGGACCCGGCGTATTGGTCTGCTCCATAGACAATATGCCCACGCAGCTGCCTAGAGAGTCTACTGACTTATTTGGCGAGCTATTGGCACCGTTTGTGCATGATATCATAAAGAGCGATGCGAAGAAGCCGTTGAGCGAAGATCGCTTTGAATACCCCATACAAACAGTAAGTATTGATAAGCGTCAGCTGTTATCGCTCATTGCATTGCGGTCACATGATCTAAAATACACTCTATCTTTACTCCCTAGGCCGTTATCGCCAGCAATGGCCAGCTGACTGAGAATTATGAGTATATTCAGGAGCTACGTGGTCTAAACAACAGTCGCTCACGCCATAAGATGGAGGGACGCTCGGATTCGGATAAGAATGTTTTGGTCTTGGGCGCAGGCATGGTTTCGGCTCCTTTGGTGGAGTGGCTGCATCGGGAGAAAGATGTGCGCATAACAGTCTGCTCGCAGGCCAAGGATGAGGCTGATCGTCTGGCGCAGCAATATGCCGGAGTGGATAGTGTCTATCTAGATGTTAATGAAAGCACTGGTCATCTACAGGAACTCTGCGGCAAGGCGGATGTGGTGGTCTCACTACTACCCTACAGTCTACATGGCATGGTTGCTCGTTACTGTGTAGCAGAACGCACCCACATGGTTACTGCCAGCTATGTGAATGATGAGATTAGCGCACTGCATGAGGAGGCACGCGCTAATGGTGTGACTATTATGAATGAAGTGGGTCTAGACCCCGGCATTGATCACTTACTGGCCTTGGAGTGCATACACGAGGCGCAGGAGAAGGGCGGCGTGGTTGAGTCGTTTGTTAGCTACTGTGGTGGCCTACCCGCGCCCGAGCATTCCAACAATGCGTTGCGTTACAAGTTCTCTTGGTCACCACGAGGCGTCTTGCTCAATACACTTTCCGCCGCCAAGTATCTCAGTCGTGGACAAATTGTAGAGATCTCTGGCGGTGGCGAACTGATGTCTTGTCCGCGTAGCCTAGACTTTTTGCCCGGCTTTGCCTTGGAAGGCTTTCCCAATCGCGACTCCACCAAATATGGCGCGCTCTACGGTCTAGGTCGTGATGTGCATACATTGTTAAGAGGCACCATACGCTACAAGGGCTTCTCCGAGTCCATTAAGCCCATGCAGCTGCTGGGTCTTATAGATGCCGAACCACATGCGATGCTGCATCCCAGCGGACCAGACGTAACCTGGAGACAACTGATTGTACACTTGCTAGGCTTGTCGGATAGCAGCATTTTTTATGAGAACTTGAAGCAAAAACTGATGGAACGCATTGGCGATGTGGAGTGCATTGAGAGTTTGGGTCTGCTGGATGATACGCCTGTGGTAAAATTGAATACACCGCTGGATACACTTAGTCATTATCTTTCCAAGCGCTTAGCCTTTGGTAGGTCTACAAAACTTTTTTTTTATTATATTTATTTTAAAACTATTTTTACAATTTCAGAGCGGGATGAGCGTGATCTTGTGGTGCTGCGTCATGAGGTGGGCATTAGATGGTCGGATGGTCGTCGCGAGGAGCGTGGCATTAACTTTGTAGTCTATGGCCAACCTCAGGGACACTCTGCTATGGCCATGACTGTGGGCAAGCCAGCGGCAATTGCGGCTAAAATGATTTTGGATGGTAAGTTGGTGGAACTAGGGCGGCATGTATTGGTAATTGAATGTGAAGAGCTGTAAAGGTGAATGTTAGAGAGCAAATAGGGCTACGAAACTTAGAAATTGTATATGAAGTTCTGTCAGAATTCGTGATAAGGTTAACAAGACGGTTAGAAAATACCAAAGTTTTGTGATGAATCTGGTTTTACTAAACCAAATCGTGACAAAATTGGGTTATGCTGATTTAATAAAATTTTTTTTATAGGGTCATCATCGTTTTTATGTAAATTCTCATGAATGGGAGATCGGAATTAGATTTTGAATTTTGTATATTAATATTCATTCGATAACGAATGAAATGATTGTCATAAGAATGATTTCTTTTTTGATGTAGGTATCTAAATTTTTAGGTCTACTTTCAAGATTATCATGAGAAGATTTAAGAAAAATAATTATAAGCTGCACAAGTTTTGATCTTTTGATTTGAAAACGCTTAGAAACACAAAATAATTTTTTTCAAATATCGACATAGTTTGACAGTAGTATTTCTAGGCCTAAGTGAGCTGACTTGATAAGCCAGCTACCGCTATAACCTTGAAAGTACAATTCTAGAATTTTTCAGTACAACGTTTTGATTTTTAACAGCATTTACATCATCTGCTATCTAGCGATACTCGAAATACTAATTATCTCAAATAAGTTTGAGAGTAGATTTTTTTAACTTGTGGGTCTTAAAATTCATTTTTCGAAAATCCACAAAGGTTAATAGTCTTACTAAACTTGAAAAATTTTGTTTTTCCAAAATTCTTGATAATGTAAAATTTTCCAAAATCGAAAATTTATTTTCTCAAAAGCAATGTTACTTTTGTAGTTCCAAAAATATTAGTTTTACAAAATTAGTGTAATTTTCTAAATTCGGAAAATATTAAATTTTCCAAAAGTCCGAAAAATATTCATTTTGTCAAAATCCAAAAAATAGTAATTTTACAAAAATTTTAAAAATGTTATTTTTAATTCGAAAATATAATTTTAAATTAAAATATACATTTTTCGGATTTCCAAAATTAAAATTTTAAAAACAATTTTGCGAAAATCCACAAAATGTAAATTTTTCCAAAATCCACAAAATTTAAATTTTCCAAAATTCGAAATATATAAAATTTTCCAAAATCCGTAAAATATAAAATTTTCGGAGTTCTTGTGTGCAATTATTTTTAAAAGAAATTTTATCGAAAATCCGCGCTTAAAACATAATTTAAGATTTGTTCGAAAATCCACAAGCTATGGAAATTTACCCATAAAATTTTGAAATTTTAATATACATTTTTTATCCACAAACCGAAAAATATGAAATGTTTTTTCAAAAAAACTAAACTAAATATTTAATAATTTTCTCAAATCCACAAAATATAATTTTTTCGGATTTCCAAAAAATATTAGTTATACAAACATTCACAAGATGTAAATTTTCCTAAATTCGGAAAATATTAAATTTTCCAAAAATCGAAAAATATAAATTTTCTCAAAATCCAAAAAATAGTAATTTTACAAAAATTTAAAAAATGTAATTTTTTCCAAAATTCGAAAAATATAAATTTTCAAAAATCTTTTTTGTAGTCAACGATTTTGATAAAATTTTCGGAAGTGTTCCTAAAAAACCCAAATTTGGTTAAAATTCTTTAAAACAAATTATAATTTATAAAATTTTTTTTTCACAATCCGAGATAGAAGTATAACGATTTTTAAATTTTCCACAATCCGAAAAATATAAATTCTCCCAAAAACCGAAAAAATAAATTTTTTTCAGAGTTCTTAGTTTTCAATCTAGCTTTTTTACCATATAATCTGATTAATAGCCCGCGCTTAAAACATAATTTGAGATTTTATTCGTAGTTAATCTTCACCTTCCTTTGCCTCGGAACTAGATGTCAGTAAAATTTTCGTATATTTTCAATTTAATTTTTTAAAGATATCCAAAAACTTAATATCCATAATTTGAAATTTATTCAAACTAAAACTTTATAAATATTTAATACTACATTTAACAGCTTTGCGAATTTATAATTTTATATATACATTTCACTTTTTCCGCCACAGTACTAAATAAAAAAAATCATCTGCTCTTATTGGATCTTCAATAATTAAAAAAACGTTATCGCTTTCAATTTTTTAGTCTAGACAACTATAATTTACGACTTTTTATTCAATTTTCCAAATATTCTTTAAAGCCTCAGGACTTTAGTGTGTCTTTAATTCATTCTTTTATAGTAGTTCAAGTTTTATATCCAGTTGAAGTTCTAGTTCTTAAAATTTATACATTTCTCTAATCTTCTTAATTACAATTAAAACTAATTCAAACTTTCTTAAACATTTTTGCAGGTGAAATTCAAGAGCGCGGTGTTGTGCTGCCTTTCACGCCCGACATCTATCGTCCCATGCTGCAGCGTTTGCGTTCCGAGGGTCTGACTGCCACGGAGACCTCCAGATGGCTCAACTAACTAATTTATATATGTATACCTTAAGTAAATTAAATTCTAAAGGTTGTCAGCTGTCTGGGGCAACAACGTTGACCTTTTTTTGAGGTAAACTGTTGGCTACCAAAAGCACTTGGTAAATTATATATATAATTTTTTTAAATGTAGAACACATTGTTGCCTTATTGATTTGGTTTATCTGGGTTATCTGCTGAACTTGAACTATGTAGCAATTGATTGGATGTATTACATATAAAATTTAAACAAATTTATAATACCAGTCTATATTTAGTTTAGCTTCCCAATTGGGTCAACACTGGGACATCGGCATCGATTTCTTGAGACACGCACATAATTCATAGCTCGATTTGTTTTCAATTGAGCTGGAGCCATCGTTCGGTCGGTCATTAACGTTGATATACTTATGATTGTAATAAAGTGCACAACAACAAATATGTACTCACAAAATCTACTACAGAAATAAACGCACCAGCTAATTTTAATGTTATCAGCATGCCCAGCAACATGGACTAATGATAACCTTACAATGGGTGTGTGGATCGGTTAGAGAGCGGCATTGCGCAGAGTGGGCGAAACGTTTTTAATACACTGTAAGCGTAAGGCGTACATTGACTTGTTGCAAAGACTAGAGCATGAGCGTAAAAAGTATATGCATCAAAATACTAAAACTGGTACTTTGGGAAACTCTTAGATTTTTGGAAATTCCATTCTATATACTTATGTTGTACAGTTTATTTGTAGAAAATATAGCATATATCTGTAAAATCACATAAAAGAATAGAGATCTGCAAATGTATATTAAGACAGAAGAAAATGATGACATTGCAATTGTCGCTGCTGGCAATCCCAACGAAGGCGTAGACGATAATCAAGTGATAGCTGGAACCGCAACCGAAATTCCCTTAAGCGTAAATGACCCAGAAGAAACGCAAGATAACCCATATGATAAGTCCAAAGATGAAACCGCAACACCCAGAAGCAAAGTGATTATGTAATGCGTAGGAGAAATAGCCAGAGTCACACGCTCCTCCTCGAAGGCCATTGTAAAGCAGTTAAAGGAAAATGATCGCCAGGTACCGGAAGAACAGCGTTTTGGAAAACTGTAAAGAAGTTGTTTCAAAAAAGCTGTTATCACTAATAAGAATAAGAAACCAACTAACGCCAATACGAAAATTCCAAAACCTAAGGAGATCCGTTGGTGGTTCGGCACTTCAGCTATAGTTAGAAACGCGAAAAGAACCAGTCCGCCTGCTGATGCCTTGAGAGCTGATGAAAAAAGGCGAAGACCAACGAAATTGCACTTGAACGTCATAGAGGCTATAGACAATTTGAGCCAATCCGAAGGGCTCTACGCCTTGGAGTAGCCCGAGACTCGCAATGAATTTTGTGTAATTTTTTTTTCCGAATTATACATCTACAGTTTCTTTACTCATATTTAATTTAATTTTATGTTAGAAGTATTTGTCTTCAGTGAAGTTTGTTTTTGAATATCTCATGGCTTACTTAATATGTCTTTTGAATAAGTTCTTTTTAACACTGAATTTGTTCTTTAAGAAACTTGCGTGAATTTTTTTTTTGAGAATACAAAATGGAAGGTATTTTTATAAACTCGAGTTGCTTTGAAGTCATTCGAAAAATTGTATTTACAAATATCCCTCTTTTGTAAACTTTGTACTAAGGTTATTTCATAAGACTATTCGCAATGCATGTTCCAAATGGTTCATTAATCAATTAATAATTTTAAAAATCCAGAGTTCCTTTAAATACTCAAATTGTTTATAAATATATTTACAAGTATTTGTCATCAATGAACTTTGTCTTGGAGTATCTCGTGACTCAAAATGTCTATTAAAACAGTTATTTTGAGCACTAAATTTGTTCTTTATTGAACTTTCGTGAATTTTATTTTGAGACTTCAGAATGGACGGTACTTTTATAAACTCAAATTGCTAATCGAAAAATTGTATTTACAAAATTTATCTTTAAGGGGTCTACGCAGCTCCCAAATGGGATATCCCAAATGGGACTTTTTTTTTAAAAAAAAGTCCCAAATGGGATATCCCAAAAAATTTTTCAAACTGCGTATAGGCCTTTAGTATACTTTGTACTGACAAACCTTGAGACTATTTTTTAAGACCGAAGAAATCCGTTTTTCACGAACCTCAACCGTGGAATAAATTAAGGCTCATTACGACTTTTAAAAAGTACTACTACTGCCGTCCTTCTCTCCTAGTGAAGCAGAGCCTTTAAAAAGTACGGTCATAACCAAAAAGTGTTCATATCAAGTTCTAGCTTAATATCTTTCCACTCCAAGTTTTAAAAACTTAATTTTAATGTAATAAAAACTCTTTATCCAAAAATCTTAATCAAAAAAATCATTGGTTAATAACCTCACCTACTTTTTAAATTTCCTATTTAAATGCTTCATCGTTTACGAATTTTGACCCATATAGAAATATTTTGGCCTCCCAAGACTCGTCTCCAGTTCTACGCTTGTGCTTTTTTATATTAAGTTCACTTTAAGGCTTCTCGCACAAAAATTGTAATCTTTCGGCACATACTCTTTATATAGGCAAAATATACTTTTTATAGGCAAAAATATCAAAATTCCAAATGATGTTCTACAAGCAGGAGAATTTCCCTCCCGAAATTTCCACTGGTAGGAAATCAGATTTGTTTACACATAGAAGGCCCATACGCAGCATGCAAAAATTCCGCACGAAATGTCAAAACGTCATATAAAAAAAAAATTCCCTTTTTTGGGGTATTTTTTTTTAAATTCCGCACGAAATGTCAAAACGTCATATAAAAAAAAAATTCCCTTTTTTGGGGTATTTTTTTTATATGAAGTTTTGACATTTCGTGCTGAATTTTTGCATGCTGCGTATGGGCCTAGAGAAAGGAAGCGCTCTGTAAACAGAAGAGAAATAATTTCCCTTGGGAAATTTCCACGGCTGGAAAATTATATTTCTTTATTCATAGAGAAAAGAAGCGCTCTATAAATGAAATAATTTAAACTCTTCAGCAAAATGGAGTACACTTAGTACACTTGTCTACAAATCCTGTCTACAAGCTCTAAAAACTATCTATTTGTAAACCTCTTTTTGGCAAATTTAAAGTCACAAAAATCGGTAAGTACAAAATTTGTTTTTAGGTTTTGTGTATAGAGAGGCCCAATACACTTTTAAAGTTTTCAACTGTTCATAATCTAATGATGAAAGTTTAAAATTGCTCAAAAGGCAAAAATTCAAGGGTCCTATAATAAGTTTCGTGATCTCAGACTCAGCAGCATAGACCAAATCTTGCAGATTTGTAAGAGATGCAGAATTTTGATGGGAAGGCGGTTGAAGCATCCCCGGTTCCTTTTACTGAGTGCCAACAACGAACTTTAAAGAAGTTCGATTTCAAACAACTTAGCAAAGAGTGTCTCAATCGTTGAAAAAATGCCAAAGAGTTTAGTACATAATCCGGACAATTTATTCGGAAAACGAATCCGAAAGATTTATTCGAATTTGTTTTGCAACCACATGTTTGGTGCTTCCAATTTCACCAAAACGAATTTTGTATGTGGTTTGAAACCGAATGTTTTGTCACAAGAGAAATTTAAGCGAATTGGCAAAATAGGTTAAAAAAAAGTATAGGCATTTTAAAGTGAAATAATTTTTTAAATATTCTTAAATTTTTTCAGATGCTGTTTGTGCCAATTTTAAGTAAAATAGTTATTGATAAATATTTTAAATTTTTACTTTCTAATTTAACCAAAAAAAAAAATAGCATCGAATTTAAAGCGAATTTTTATATGGTCGATGCAGGCCCGTCGAGAGAGGGGGAAAATGGAGGACTCGCCCCGGGCCCGGTGGAATTACTGTGACAATAAAAACTCTGAATTTTTTTTTTAGATGGATAATTTTTTACTCGCTATTTCCCGATAAAGCAAAATCATCAGATCAAAATAATGACGAACGTGACATCGCATGTTTCATTAATTCAAAAATATTTAGTGCTAAAAAAATGAAGGGCCGGTAAATTTTCAACCCCGGCCCTGGATTTTCTTGCTACGGCCCTGGGTATATGTCTTGCATTAGCTTGCTTAAATAATTCAGTTGGTTTGCATACAAAAAATTTCCCTTGTAATGAGAATAGCATAATCGTGGATAATTTCCCTCAAAAGGTGTAGAGCTGTGCTAACAATGAACAAGGAAAATATGAGTAGATTCGGGAGCACGCAAAAACAAACCGAATTTGTAAATGGTCGATGTCTTGCATAAGGAAATGGTCATGGCCGCATAAATAGTTCATGGTTGGCGTAAAAAAAAATTTCCCTTGTAATAAGAATAGCATAGTTGTGGATAATTTCCCTCAAAAGGTGTAGAACTGTGCTAACAATGAGCAAGGCAAATATGAGTAGATTTGGGTGCACGCAAAAACGATTCCGAAAAAAATTGTTCGTTTTGCGGAGCACGGCCGAATATAAAGGAGTTATTTAGCTTATAGTGTATATTAAATTCGTTTAGTTCCGGCACACTTGTTGTTTTTGTTTTTCTTTCATTTTTACAAAATCCAATTCATTCAATGCAAAAACACACACACACACAACTGATGTGCATGATAATAATAAGTGTAATGAGATTTAGTAGAGCCAGAGCTCGAGTCCAATACCGCTCGGTTTTGGGTTGTTCGGGTTGCTATGAATTAAGCATGGGTACTACGGTTAGACTCGCGTGTCTATAGCGAGCATGTCTTCAGTCTTGATAGTAATTCCGAGGCGTATTGTTGTCGTCGTCGTCGTCGTTGTTTCGTAGTTATCGGTAGACTCTAGTCTTGTCTTGCGTATAACCAGTGGAATATATGCTTGAGACTGTTTACCGTTGGCTCAAGTAACGGCTGTTTGCGTGTTGCGTGCACTACGTAAGGCCCGCAGCGGTACGGGGCGCCTACAGAACACATCCGTGTGCGCGCACTGCCATTATTTAATTTAAACAGTGGTTAATTTTCATGTGCATATGTGATATATAAGGTACAAATAGTATATAGTATAAACGCCAGAACGTTTAACATGTCAAGTGCGTGGACGCAGATTATGGAATGCAATAAAAACTCGCGTTTTAATTGAAGCCACTAAAAAATACTATAATTTCACAATTGTTTTTTTACCTGCAATTATTTTATAAAGCACAGCTGTTAAAAGTTCACATAGATTCTGTTTTTTTTTGTTATTGTTGGGTGTGTGTGTGTGTGTGTGTGTGCATTATATTGATATTTCACTGTTGTTTGCCTTAAGTTCAACGTGCGCTCTGCTCTTATCACTAAGCTGTACCACAACAACAACGACAACAACTACAACATCTAGAACTACAACAAAAGGGAAAGCAAAATGGGTTTTATGCGCTATTTGGATGAGGCTCATTTGAAGGGCTTCGAACGTTACAAGGTGAGTACACAAAAGACTTCACTTGACACACTTGACGTTTTGGAAAAATCAATGGCTCCGTTTTAAAAACAAACGTAATCAAAACTATTTGGCATTTTATAAATAAGCCGTTGTTATTACATAAGTTCCGGGTTCTAGTAGCATCATCTCATCAGATTAATTAAAAAGTAACAATTTTTTAGCATATATAGCTTTATAAAATATACTACATATAGTATGTTTGTGTCTTATGTACTAGCGCGTGTTTCAAGCACTGCTTATCAGTTATCAATTTGTCAATTAGGCCCCCTTCATGGGCCTAGATTATATATTTGTAAGCCGGATATACAGAAATATCATTTTAATGAACTCTGACGAACTTTGAGAAACGTGCGCTGAGAAATTTATATACAGATATAGTATTTTAGGCTTTTGTTAAACATTTAATTAAATTTTCGGCATTAGCTTAAGTAACTGGTCAACTTTATACTTTTGTCTATTAGAGCTTAGATTTAAGATTTTTTTCACACAAGAAAAAAGTTGGCCTTTTAGTTATTTTTATACCCTGTATCTGTAGGTACAAAGGGTATACTAGATTTGTGCAATCTATGTAACGGATAGAAGGAGGCGTGGCAGACCCCAAGTCCTTTATACCAAAATGCTTATCATAACCTCGGGTAGCGTTTGAGCCATGTCCGTCTGTTCGTCTGTATGAACACCTAGATCTCGGAGACTATAAGAGCTAGAGATACGAAACTTTACCAGCTGATGCGCATATTTCCTCAGAAGATGAAGTTTGTTGAATCAGGTCAATATCTTCCCCCGTTTCACCGTAGCAGAATTTCGCGGTTTTTAGCTAAGCCGTTAAATATTTTAATCGGAAACTTAACAGATCGATGCCTTGTGGTAAATAAAATCGTTCAATTACAACAAAATTTATAGCCTAAAATGCACAAATTGCACTTCCCCTTGCCAATAAACTGCGTCAATATTTGACACTACGTCATTCTAGTTAATAAATGATCAGAATCACCAATTTTGGTAAGCTGATTCATGTGCCTCTAATGAACAGATCCACATCCAAATTTTGATCAATGCATCCCTCCCCACCACCCGCAATCGATTTACCGTGTTTTCTCCGACACCCTTCAACATATGCCCTTGAAAACTTACCCCATATACATACTTTAAATAACTCCTTTGACGTAAATTTCGATTTTCATCAAAATCGGTTAAAATTTGCGGAACTTATAGGTATAAATATCGTTTTGCACCAACAAAAAAAATTTTCCAATTGGAAAGTTCTTAGAAGGAATATGCAGGGATACCGGGCACCGCCTCGACTGTATTAAATTTTTAAAAAATAAATCTTTTTAATGTAAAACCAGTTGCGGATCCAGAATTTGGTTTTAGGTCGGGGGTTTTTTACTTCGAAGTGTATATAACAGCTATTATAGGGTAGGCCATCTGTTGGTTTGTTTGTTAATTGCTTTTTATTCGTATATTTTTCGGTTACATTCTTCATGTTGTCGTTATAACCTGAAATTAGCACCTCCAAATTCTCTGTGCTGGCTGCCTTAGCAGGGGGATTGATCAATAATGGTTGGGTACCCCTTGGAGACATGTTTCCATTATTGTTTTGTTCCATGTTATTCTGACATCTTTTATGAGAATCAATGATGATGATGATGGGCTCAAAGATCTTTAGTTAAAAGCCGTCCCTGCTATGGGGAAACAGACGCTTACCTGACTGCGGCATGCCTTGGATTATATGCGGCTAATAAAGCCCCCATCAGGACAAGGTGGCAGTCCCAGAGGGCAATTCGTCTGCCAAAAAGGCATCAGGATTTTTTGCTCTAAGCTTCAGAATTCTTCCTCCACTGCCGGCATCGCTCTTGGATTCAATGCCCCTAATGAGCCCCCTCACCAGGACAAGGTGGCAATCCCAGAGGGGGGGCTCTATGCTCCACTTAGGAGTCAAGAAAATAAAGTAGTATTAGTAGCATATTTTTCTAAAAAAATTGGGCCAATGCAAGTTTTAAACTTTTCATTTATGTATGTAAAGATAATAATAATTTTCCTGACTGACTATTTTGTCAGTCGCCCTTAGGGATCATTCATAAACTACGTGACGCTTTAGGGCGTGCGGGGGGTTTGGCGAAGCGTCACGATCATATGGAAAATCTTCAAAAATATTCCGACACTGTGTCACAAGGGGGAGGGGAGTCCATTTTGACGAAAATCAGCGTCACGTAGTTTATGGATGATCCCCATGGTGGAGCATGGGGATCTATATTAATAACTGTTCGAAAAGACAGAAGAAGATCTACAGCTTATAGCCGAATCCGAACAAAAATAATTTGAAAAATAATTTCGCCTAAATGGGCGACACGTCTGGCTTTACCGACCCGTATGTAAACATTGTAATTTTCGATAACTTTTTCTCTAAGTCCAATGGCGAATGTTATTCTAGAGCTCGCGAATTGTTGCTGGCTTATTCGAATATACTTTATCTTTCAAAAAACCCCAAAGAAAATAGTCCAACGTGGACTATTAATGAACAAACCCTCTCGCCGAACTTGCCACGAGCTGTATGACATGTAGCTCCATCTTGTTGGAACCATAGCTCGGTTGCATCCATACCATCAATTTTGGGCTATATAGCGTTCGGAGTTGAAAGGGACCGCCTAGCCGGCATCATCTTCAAAGAAATACGGCGCAATGATTCCGACTGCCCAGAACTGTGGTTTTTTGTTGATGAAGTGGTTTCTCGTGATACACCCTTAGATTTTCAGCTCCCCATATGCGGCAGTTTGGCTTGTTGACGTAACCAGAGAGGTGGAAATGAGCTTCATCGCTAAATGTGATTTTTGACGAAAACTTATCTGGTTGTTCTCCATCCATTGAATGAATAAGCGACGCTTATAATGATCCGTAGGCTTTAAATTGTTGCGACATTTGAATCTTGTAAATGCAGATCCGCATGCAAACTTCGAGGCAGTATTCGTAGCAAGGTGTAATTCTTGTGAAAACTGGCCTCAAACCATTTTTTTTTGTTATAGTACACCTGTATCACTTTTACGCGTTGTTCGATTGTCAAACGATATATATATTTCCTAGAGTTCCAAGGTGGAACATAGGGCCACAATTATTTTTTGTGGTTTAGGTTATTGGCGTACAGCACCCGATTCTGGTGCTGGAGCTGCCAGCTGTCCTACAGACAGGAATCCAATTGCCTGGATAGCAACAGCATCTCCTCTGTGCAGGGTATTAAGTTTATACAGTCTTTGCGCGGTCCTCAGAGCTTCGTAAGTTTTAAACGATCCATCATTTAAATTGAGTAGTTCTGAATTTGACATATGGCGAAGAGCATGGTTAAGTTTCGTATTACAAGTGTTAAACAAACAAACAAACAGATGACTCACCCTATATATTATGAATTCTGTGATGAACAATGAGATAATAAGTAATTGGAAATTTTGTATGTTTCTTTAACTTTCGGAAAAAATTAAAAACATTTTTTTTGTGAATCCACGTGCCCCTAAGATAACTAGATGCCAGTTGTGAATAAATAAAAAATACTCAGTCAATTATGAAACTGTATTAGAAAGCTTTGTTTAGAAGTTTATACCATAAAACCCCACCACAGTTAGGACGTCAACGTCCCAACTCACTTAGGCCAGATAAAAATTGGCACGTTGTGTTACCGCAGGTGGGCTTTACTCCACCATACCCCACTTAAGAGGTCATCAAGACACTCTACTTCACAGCCATCCGGGTGGTCTCAATAAACCTCGAAAGGCATTTCGGACTCTTTTCTGAGAGCTGGGATAAGTCATTTAGAAAGTGTGACTTGAGGAAGCGGAACCTTGTTCTGGATGGTCCCGGGCAGTGACAAAAGAGGTGCTCCACCGTCTCCAGCTCTTCCTCATCACCACAACTTCCGCAGAAATCATGATGAGGTGCGTTAAGCCTTAATGCATGAGCTCCCACCAGCCAGTGTCCAGTGATTGCTCGCATTACTTTCGAGCACTGGGCTCTACCTAAACAGTAAAGTTCCTTGGTTCTTTTCCTGCAGTACACCGGCCAAGTTTGCCGTGAGATTCTGCACGTCTTGGAAATTCGATTCCACGTTTCGTTTGCAGTGTGAAAGAAATGGGTCTTTATGCTTAGTTTGCAGCTGGCCATAGGAAGTACCCAGATGCTCCTTATCCTGAAGAAGGATGCTGTAAGTTCCTTGTCTTGCCAGTTCGTCCGCAATCAAATTTCCCTCAATATCCCTGTGTCCCGGGACCCAAATGAGGTGGATAGAAAACTGTTCTGCCATTTCCTCCAGAGACGAGCGACATTTATTCACCGACTTCATACATGAAGCCAAAGAGGTGAGAGACTTAATGGCCGCCTGGCTATCTGAATAAATACAGATATTTCTATTACCTATGGGTAAGTTTTTTATTGTTATAAGAGCCTCCCGGATTGCAGTGACCTCAGCCTGAAAAACACTGCAGTGATCCGGGAGTCGAAACGATAATCTAACATCGAGTTCCTCAATGTAGACGCCTCCGCCGACACGGTCGTCTAACTTGGAACCGTCCGTGAAGATCTTTACTGAGCCAACTGGGCGCGGTACACCAACATTCCATTCAGCTTTGAAATTTGTTATGAAGTGCTCCTGTGGGGTACAATAGTCCGTACTCACAGGAATGAGAGTGATTTCCCTTAAGAATTCTTGAGTGACCAAAGTCTTGGTCATTCCATTTTTTAGCCTCTCTCATACGTAGAGCTGATAGCGTAGCTGATTGCTTACCCACCATGTCCAGAGGAACAAGGTTTAAAATGGCATCTAAAGCTTCGGTTGGGGTCAAACTTAGAGCCCCGCTGATAGTAAGTTCTGCGGTCCTTTGAACCCTACTCAGCTTAGTTAGGATGAGATTTCTTATCCAGTGAAGGCCACTCCGTAGAGAAGAATTGGTCTAACAATAGCAGTGTAAAGCCAGTGGACTATGTTTGGAGACATACCCCATTTGAGTCCAATGGCCTTTCTGCAAGTATAATATTAAAAGTCTTGAAATAAATTTAAAACTTAAAGCAAGAGCAAATATTTTAAAAATAATACCAAAAATTTATAAAATAAAATTCTAAAGTTATGTTTTTAAGCTTTCTAAAATTCTTGCGATAAAATTTAAATATCTTGAGTCATTTATTCTAGCAATGAATCCAAACTTTTACTTTATGATCCTTTATCGCGTTGGTTAAAATTCGAATATATGATTCTTTTTTCAAACTGGTCCTTCTTTTGTAAGAGTTACATATTTCTTATTTTTCGTTTGAAGCGTATAAAACTAGATAATTTTGTACGCAAAGCGCAGGTCCATTTTTAATTTAATTTTAAAATTCGGGCAAGGACTACTTTGGGATACCCTGTACCACCTTACATTGCAATCAAATCCGGTTGCTTAAGAATTCCTAAAGATATTTGATTGGCTTTGGTTGCGATATCTTTATAACTAAAGGCCTATACGCAGTTCCCATTTGGGCTATCCCATTTGGGATTTTTTTTTGATATGAAGTTTTGTCATTCCGCGCGAAATTTTTCGAACTGCGTATATCCCTTAAACTAAAAACATTCGAATTTTGCATAAAAAAAACGTTTTTTGACCGATTGTTTCTATGGGAGCTATGTATTTGATATAGTCAACCGATTTTCAATCAAATTTTGTACTGCGCTTGGGAGCTACAAAAAACTTTCGAGTCCCAAATTTGGTTATGATATCTGTATTCTCCATCTAAAAGTTTTTTTTTTTTCGAAGTTCTCTAAAACACTCCCATATAATAAAACTCTGATATGAAAATAAATAAAATAAAGCTGTCTCCCGTAACATAATAATGGATGTAATCTGAAAGTTCTCTGAGATCTCAGAGTTCATACAAACGGACATTGGCATATCGACTACTCTAGTCACGCTGATCATACTTTAGGCAACTTTTGGGGGGTCTCCGACGACTTCTTCTTCGTATTGCACACACTTATGTTACCCTTTGTACCATAAGGTACAGGGTATACAAATATTTAAAGGAATATTCTTAAAATTCTGAACTTTACATAAGGGCGGGATTTGGAGCCGCTGAATCCGAGTAGGGGCCCCAAGAAAAAACAAGAAAAAAACGAGTTTTGAAGGTCATTTGCAGAAATTTAAATTCGGCGACCTCGAAAGCATATAATATTGCCGAAAACATTTTAGCAAAAATATGTGATGGGGTTTTAGAAGGTCATTACTCACACAAATAAATTTATTTTTTGTGGACCTGTTGAATGATATAATTTTGTTTTGCTATATTATTTATTTTTTTTGTATTTTTTTTGTATAAAAATAAAATAAAAAAAACTATTATAAAAATTGCATTAAATATTAGTCATAGTTTTAGTTTCATTGAAAAAACATTTCACTTATATTTATTTCCTTCAAAGAAAAAGTTCTTTCAAAGAAAACTTTACTCTAACGTTAAGTTATCGATAATTCGATAAATAATGGAAATTTCGAAAAAAGTAGTAATTTGGTGGGTATTGTTAAAATCATGCAAAATGCTTGACTTATTTTCACGCTAAAATATTATTTTAGAGATAAATAAAGTTTTTCGAAATTCTCTGACTCTTATCAAATGAATTTATTTCTGATTGAGTATAGAGAAAATATGCAAAAATTGCAATATTTTGAAATATTGCAAACATTTGAAGATTTAAAAAGATTGTCCTAGTACTGTTTTGGCAACACATTTAGGAACCGCCCAAAATTCGATGTCAATAGAGTTAATTGTTAATGAAACTTTATTGATAACACAATTTATTGATAACAAAGTTTTATTACTATAACCCCCAGACATAAAAACTTACCTTCTTGTTAGTCATACAATTTGGAGCTAGAATTTGTTGTTGCCCAAGTTTTAGGTTTAAATATTTTTGACAACAACACGATGACACACATTATAACCTGTGATGATTGATAGTATAAAAAAAATTTTTTTGGTGTATAATGATGAGTGATGGGGTTCCTCTCTAGATTATACAATTACTATTAATTTATATTAAAACTTTTTTTTGCTTACTTATCCTTATAGTACAGCAGCATAGATACAAGTTTCCTGAGTGTTCATGTTATGCATCCATTTTGGAACTATTTAGTCCAGGTGAGTAGCTCTTTGATCCATAAGTTTTATGGAGCATTACACAAAAAGTCTTCCATTTGCAGTTTGTTCCCAAATGGATAGCGCCAAATATACTTACCTTTTGTGGGTTTCCTAATGACTGTGGTAAATTTTTTACTTATTGCCTACTATGACTGGGACTTTACGGCAGCCAATGATCTTAAAGTGGGCAATACTGTGCCCATTTGGGTCTGGAGCGTGGCAGCCATCAACATATTGATCTATTATAATTTGGGTAAGCTTTTACTTGAAACCTTTGCCAGTTTTGCTCATACTTTACAATTTCTTCCAGATGGCATGGATGGTAAACAGGCGCGTCGTACGGGCACCAGTGGACCACTGGGTGAGCTCTTTGATCACGGTCTGGACTCGTATTCAGCTGCATTGATACCCATCTATATATTCTCACTCTTTGGCACTGCGGATCTGCCGCCCATACGCATGTTCTTTGTAATATGGAACGTTTTTCTTAATTTCTATTTGACGCATGTGGAGAAGTACAATACGGGTGTTATGTTTCTGCCCTGGGGCTACGATTTTACCATGTGGGTGAGTAAACATTGGAAAACCTTATTGAAAAAAATTGATTAAGGTATTTATTATACTTAATGTATTAAACATTTTTTTAAAGTTTATTCCTCATAACTCGCTAGATTTTTTTTTAAAAATTTTTTCGTTAGAAACCTTACCCTGATCAGTAATCGTGACCACAAAAATTAAACTCTAGATGGCGACACAAAAATAGCTTAGACAAAAACCATATTAATACGCAGCCGCTAGTGCTGGAGAAAACATCGATGATCGAAGTTTAAAATCTCTATATATCGATGTTGGCCAACAGAGATGTTTCTCCAGCTTTACTAAACACTAGTGCTGGAGAAAACATCGATGTTATATCGATGCATCGATGTATCGAAGTTTAAAATATCTATACATCGATGTTGGCCAACAGAGATGTTTCTCCAGCACTACTAAACACCCATTTGATGAGTGCAGAAGTGCTGGAGAAACATCTCTGTTGGCTAACATCGATATATAGATATTTTAAACTTCAATACATCGATGTTTTCTACAGCACTACTTAACACCCATTTCTGTTGGCCTACATCAATATATAGATATTTTAAACTTCGATCATCGATGTTTTCTCCAGCACTGGCAGGCGCAGATGTTTGTCTCGAGCTAATTATTTCTGAGTCTTGAATAATATTAATCGGCGAAAATAAGTGAAGCGAATTTTGATAATTTTTATATATCGAGTTATCGATTAATGAAAATTGGATTTTTCATTTTTAGACGTTTCTTTGACAAGCCATATCTTCTAAAGATATAAAGATATGGACGCAATTTTTTTCCCATTATAGATAAAATATTAAATTTGAAAAAACAAGTTTTCCGATGCTTTTTTGTTAAGATACGTTTAGAGTTTAGCAATTCAGTTTTTCCGCAATATTGGATTATAGCCTCATCTACAGAAAGGTTGACTGCCAAAAAGATAAAAAAAAAGTATAAAAAAAGTTACTATTACAAGGTCTAGTACTTATGGTTCCTTTAGAGGCGCCATCGCCTAAACAAGCATAGCTCTCTCAATTATGGGATGCACAAAGCTTTCTGAAGTGAACTCTCATAAGAAAGACGATAGTTCTTACTTTTATAAAATGACAGATCGCGGCCGTGCTCCGGAAAATGAATCCAAACTTTTTATATATATTTGTTTTTAAACCGAATGTTTGGTGCTCCCAATTTCCCCAAACCGAATTTTTCATGTGGTTTGGAGCCGAATCTTTTGTTGCAAGGGGAATTTAAACAAATCAGCTAAATAGGTTTAAAAAAGTACGAATTTCATACTGAAATAATTTTGTAAAATATTTTTGGTAGATATATCATTGACAATTATATTTCATTATTTTTGTTTCTGATTCAACCCGTAAAAAATAGCATACACGAACACATGACGATAAATGCAATATGGCTCCCGCGTTACACAAAGAAAATTTCCCTTGTAACAAAAATAGCCAAGTCGTGTTTAATTTCAATAAATATTGTTGCTAAAATAATATTTATATTTAAAAGATAGAAAAATAAAGAACTGGCAAAATTTTAATGAAAATGAAATGTAGACAACATATAGTTATTAAAAGGTGCAGAGCTGCGGCAAACATATCAGCTGTTTTGGATCAAACACAACAGGAGAAGTTTAATTTAATTGTTTTTTTTATATTTAAAGATTTATCTTTCAGAGAAAAAATAAGTACTCAAATATCCTTTCTCGTTTACGAGATACATATGTCTTCCCAAAGACTTGACTACATCGATAACTCGACAAATAATCGGAATTTTGCAAAAAAAAAAAAATTGTGATATATTTGCAAGTGTTGTAAAAATCATAAAAATCTAAGAGATCGATTTAAAAATGTATCCGTTAGATCATATGTATTACATAAAATATTAT
>JAECWU010000276.1:0-58096 GCA_018150985.1 Chymomyza costata
ACATTGAGATAATGTAAACAAATAACCCTGGCAAGAAAATTTGGATAGCTCAACATTAATAATAGGATTTTGAGGCAAATTTTTTGAAGACTTTTTTCTATATTTTTCAAAGGGAATCTTACATTTTCAAATATCATAAAATAATGGGTCATTCTCTGTCAAATCAGCAACCCCCTTCACACTTCAACTTTTAAGATAAATGGATGTTTTTGGGCTTAAAATCTTTAAAGCTACAGAGGCCGCCAAAGCAAAGTAACTCCAAAATTTAATCACTATTTTAGAAATTTTTCTCAGAAAAACATTATTGCAACTACTGTTATATGTTATATTTTTGAGAGAGCTGATTATAATTACCTTATTAGTTTTTCAAAATATCAAAATGGCGTACATAAGATTGCCGCCGAAAAGCTCAAAAATAATTTTATTGTTTATAATTTGAGTTGGGCATGCAAATATGGGTTTTCGGGTTCACTAATCACGAGTCGGGGGCTAGAATTTCAAAAATACAAAATGGCGTACCCAAGATTATCACCAAAAAACTTGAACAACGTCCTCTGCAAGCTCTTCCAAAAATGTTGTCTGCTCTAGTCTACGTATTTAGGTATCCTTAAGGTTTTTATGTATCCATTCCGACAGCTAATTACTCATTGACACCTGCGCAAAAAGCTCGTTCGGAAAACGCTTCAAGTAATACTTAATATTGCAACCAACTTGTACCAGAGTCAAGTTGCAAAAAACTTTGAAAACACACCCATCTTCAGAGCTGAGCACACTCTTTCTTAATACCCTAACCCCTTAACCAACAAAACTTTAGCTAAATGCCAACTTTACCTTACAAGTAATTAAAAAAAAAAACCGAAAAAAAAATATAGAAAGAGAGCAACTCAACTTTAATCTATCAATAATATTATTACTTGTGCTATGCGCTCTGGCTGCTTCTTTGGACCAACTTGCTCTGGGAATAGTATGTGAGTCCCGTGGGCCTGCCAGCCCGAACGCTTAACTGTCAGAACTTTGTACTTTGGCACTCAGCGAGTAGCTGCTTGTGTAATTCCTTAGGTAAATTTATAATTACTGTAAGCAACTTGAACTAGTTACGGCTGCAATTGAAGTACTACACATAGCCTTGTTACAACCCGCGTCTGCGTCCGTGCCTGAATCCGTACCCGGTTCCGAGCACTGCGCCTGCGGCAGTCGGGGCAGCAAAATGCTAAAAAAGTTGTATCAACTTTGGTACGCTGCCGTCTTGTCCAGGCAATCTAATTTCCATTTACCAGCAGACTAAGGCCAACATCGAACCAATACCCATGGTAAAGGTGTGCCTTACCCCGCAGCTCTCTTCCGCTTTGCTTTTTCATTAGTTTTCATTTGAAGTACCTGACCGAAGAACCACTACAGATGCAAAAACGCTAAAGTTGTGCAAATGAAGTGGCAGCATTTTTGGGTGGGGATCTATATAGCGATGGGCTAGGGGCGGCTTGGCCCGCCCTTGCATTTGTTTGGGGCGTTCGAGTATGTACTCATAGTAGTTGCAGTTGCAGTTTCTACAAGTTTTGGAGTTGTTTTTATTGATATTGTGGATAGGCGGTCTGGCGATGGTGGCTGATGGCGAATGACTGGCCTTTGCCTTAATGCAATTTAATGGAAATTTAATTAAAAATTTAGCATACATACGAGCGCAGTGCATTAAGCAAATGATTTATGCCACTGTCTGACATTTTAATTATGATTCGTAGCCCGAAACAATAAAAATGCAATAAAATATATAGCATGTAATTTTTATATACAACAAATGTGGCAAAGAATTTCATTATATGTACTTTCTTTTTTATATATATATATATTTAATAAGTTATTTATGGCCATTTGTTATACTTTTTTCTCTTTTATGTGATTTTTAATTTTTAATGGCATATTAATTGCATTAAATTATATGTTAACACATATTGTGTGAAAAAAATAGTGCAAAAACTCTATCGTTAAAATATTATTGCACTTAAAATGCTTTTTATTTATTTGGATTAAGCCCCAATTCGGGGAGAACAACTTTTACGAAAATGTTTAAATTTTTTATTAATAGTAGATATTAAATTAAAATGTTTTGCTGTGAGCAACTACTGCAATCCTTTTAGTATTGGCAACTGTCAGCTTATGACTTGTAAATTTCCGCAGTTAAAGATGTATTTGGTTTACAAAAGTTTTTGTAGATTTCCGAATTACACAAGTTTACAATTTTCAAACATGTTGGTATCCTCAACATGTTTTAGTCATTGCCGTAGTAAAATGATACGCTAAATCCGAAAATGAAGTCCAATCATTTTTCATAGAACCGATTTCGAAATATTGCCCATTTGCAAAAACAAAAATTTTCACAAGAACTAATTCTGTACGGCAAATGAGATGAACAGACGATATAAAATTGTAAAAAAAAATCAAGCGTCGTCGTTTTGACGAGTGATGATCAGTAGACACTTTTCAAGAACCAAATCTTGAACTTTCTTGACATGTTCATTATCATCCTTTACTCTTTCTATAAGTCTATCTGCAATTTTTCGGAAATAAACGTCATAGCCAGTTGCACCAGACAGGCAACAAAAAAAAGTTAAACATAAATGAAACAGGTTAGTCAAAACGAAAAATTCCCAGCTCAAGGTATGAGTGTAATTGTAAAGCACACCTTAAAACCCAGAACTTAACCCATTTGTCAATAACCTAAGTGAAGCAATGTCCCACACAGCCCCACAAGCTTAAACAATTATTTACCGTGCTTAAGTAACCTTATACACTTAAATTTTAAGCATTTGGGCTTTCATTTGAAATTTTGCGTAGCTTGCGAGTCAGTCAACATGCATGAAAATCCAATTAATTTTTCTATCAACCTTATGTCTGGGTTTCCGCAAAAACCCACCACAAACTATAACCAAAACAACAACACATGCAATTAGTCAGAAATTTAACACAGTTCATTGAGCAAAATTCAACTTCAAGCCTAATGACATAATTTGCCAAGGACCAAATTTAGATAATACTACTAGAGTGCTAGAGCCCGAGGCTCAGGAACATGTCTTGCTTACGGTCAATTCAACTAATTGTTATAGGTTTTTGGCTACAAGCATAAATACGCACAGATACAAGCAAGCAAACACACAGATAGACAAGCAAACACACAGATACACGCATACTTATAAGTAGAACTCGGTAATAACGCAATGGCCGAACAAGATGCGCCTGAGGTACATTCGGTGAGTATGGCAAAAGATTAATGATAAGAAATACACTAATGAAGTTATTGGATTGTTTGTATGTATGCTATGAGCATGTTCATACATGTGTATATATGTATGTATTTAGTATCTGTGTGTGGTATATGTGCGTGTTTGATGATGCGCAAACGCTTAAGCTTAGTCAGCTTGTTGCCCAGCTTTGAAATGTTTTATTTATGAGCAAAGCTGCCACTTAACATTTCTTTAACTCACACTCTCTCTTTTTATTTTTCGCTCTCTTCCTACTCTCGTTCTCTCTTCTGTGCTCCATATCTTTGCATTTTTGCATAAAGTGTGAATATTTACCTTGTTATTTTATTACGTGACGGAAATGAACACAGCCAAATAAAAATAATAAAAAAAATAAAGAGAGTGAGCAAGAGTGTGGCAGAGTGTGAGAGAGGAAAGCGAGTAAAAATACTCGCACATAAACAGCGCGAAAACATTGTCACAGCATGAAGTCGAATGTTTTTTATATGCAAAAATATTTCATTTCCTACACGCAGCAAATGAAATGAAATGTTAAATAAAAAATACAAATACAACAAAACACAAAAAAAGAAGAAAAGAAATGGTGATTTAGTAGGTGGCCGAAAATGAGATACCCTACAAAACTTAAGTCCAGCAAATGGTAGAATCCTATTGTTGTTAATTCTTATATAAAGATTTGTATTGTCCAGGAACAATAAGTTGAGTTATACCCACAACTTCCATTATTTTTAAACGATTTTCCTGTAGCTTAAATGCAGTCAGTATCAACGTTTTTGTATATACGAAAATAAATAAATCGAGGTCGCCTAGAGAAATTTCCATACAACACAATTTCAATATACAACGCCGCCACACAAAAAAACCGGTCTTCGGATCTAGAGGTCAGATAATGCTTTCTTAATGTTTTTAGAGTCAAAACTCAGCACCTCCGGGCTCTGACATAACGTAAAAAACGAGGTATTTTGGAGGTTATCTCAGAACTCTGACGTGCTAGCGGCTTAGGATTCCGATTCAGATGCAGACATAAAGAGGAACATACTCAGAACGTTTGGGTGTTAGAGATTTAGTCAACCTTATAGCTTAGCATGCAAAAAATCTCAAAAATCACACAAAAGATAACCATACGTCTCTGTGACCTACCACATAAAATGAGTTGTATTAATCCATCTTGGTACCCTGAGGTGCTGTGGTTTTTCTACCGCGGATTTGAGTTCAGCGACCCCAAAATACAGCTACACAAAAATAAATAAATAAAACGATTGTTATGTTCATAGGCCAAGCCATGTCTTTTGATTCGGTGTCGCTAAATATTCCTAATTCCAAAACTGCAGACGGCTTTGGTATATCCTCATAAAAAGAGGAATGGTCTAAAAATAACTCGGATTTGAGATCTTCCAAGATGATTTGAAAGAGAATCAAGCTTAATTTAATGGTTTTCTTGTTTCCCGCTTTTTTTTACAAGTTTGAGGTGCTGGTACCTGGAAGATACCGTGATGTCCCAGTGACAGTTCTCAGGATTTTGACTGTGCTCGTTCTCGAAAGTCGATGTTGGTTCTGGTTATTAAAACTCGAAGCCATAGTTCCACGGACTGATACAGAAGGACCTTATGCTCCAGGAGACCAAAGGGCTTATAGCCAGGGATCTTTACATGCCTTAAGTTTTAGATACATTTTCTTAGATTCTATGGGCTTGTCTCAAATGAGCTGCCTGCCTAGGTTTGTTCCTTCCTCGGCTTGTGGGAATTTGTGTGGTGTATAGGACCTTAGAAGGAAAGCTTTATTTGTTGAGAGTTAAGTAATTTGCCTGAATTTTTCTTGGTTCACTTCTAAGGATCTATCTGCAGGCCATCTCTCCAAAGCCCTTAGATGACGAGTTGGTTGATCAGTTGCTTTGGCTGGGCATCTGGAGCAACTAAGAATTATCTGTTTTTTACCCTTGCGCATCTTTTGATAAAGTTTTGTTTTTCTTCCATGCTTGATTACAAAAAAAATCGATGCTTAAACTGATCATTTTGGTATAATCAAGCTATGGTCACACTATTTCCCAACCGTTACACAAAAACTCCACAAATCTTGAATACCCTTGACCGTATGATTGATGATAGTGTATTAAAAGAACAAGCCAAAATGAGCTACAAAGTAAATTTCATATACAACCCAACAACACTTACAACAACAACAAGAACAACAGCAAAAAGGAAACCATGAAGAGAGTGAAAAGCAAGCGAGAAAATATAAATGCAAATAAAAAACTGCAATAAAAATCTGTTTAACATGAAGTGAGTCGAAGCTCGCCCAAAAGTATGCTACACAATTGCAAGTTAGTCGTTGTGGGCGCTGGTTGGGAACTGAGCACTGGTAACTGAGACTCCCTGACAGTAAGTCCTCTATCTATATGTGTGTGAAACTGTTTCATGGTCGTTCTTTTGGTCGGACGCTTGGTCGCTTACTGCTCCCATACACTTTACAACTTATGAGTGCTAATAAAATTCACTTGGCATATCCTTGACAATTCACTTCTTAGACTGCTTTGTGCTATTCATTTTTTTTTTTGTGCGTCAAGGTGTGTGTTCCTTGATAAAAAAAAAGAATGAAATATAAGTGGGGCGTGGCAGCTTATGGCCAGGATAAGATGACAACGACGCCGCCTTCTGGACATAAGCACAAAACGAGTAGCGCTTTCATTTTAAAATTTACAATTTATTGCAAAACGCAGTGGGTAAGTCTGTTACTACCTGTGAGCGTTGCCACCCAGTTGCGTTGACTTTTATGCAATATCTGTGATAATTTTGTTTCTTTACAAAAGCTTGAAGATTTGCATTGTCAATGAGCAGTCAGATATTATATAAATGGAATTAGATTAGATTTTTGCTGCATTATGCATATTGGACAAGCTTATGACTAAAGTAGCTTGATATGAGATATGGCAAGCGGTTTGTGAAAGTGTACTATAGGAAAATACAATATAATATGATTAAAATACTTTTTATGCAATATGCGAGCATTCGCGAAAAAGTAGATTATTTTAGAACTAATATAAACGATGAGAAATGGAAACGAGTTAGTTCATAAGTAGAACCAAAGCTTCAAATAATGAAAGAAATTATACAAACGTCAACAAATCATTTTTCTTTTCTACTTTTATATTGCCTTAGTTTTCTTTTATTTTAGTTATTCGCATATAGATTCCAAAGTATGGCAAAAGGACTGTTTCTAGGTTGAATGTATCTTTTCGCATCTAAGATACCAAAAAGATAGTACCCATTGTTTTTCAATCATCAAGATTTCATTATAAGAAGAACCAAACTCCAAATTTAGCAGTCATACGCCAAATGCCAAAATGATGTAGATCTGATAAAAGTATAAAATAAATATGCAAAAATGTGCAAATTTTTACCTTTCCTCTATAAACTGCAATAAAGATCTCGTTTTTTCAATTAATAACCAAGCTGTAGCCACCAAATTTGTAATATTAAATCATGTAAGCCTAATAAACAACAAAACTAAAATAGGTGTTTAGTGAATGCAAAGGTTGAAACATTTTATCTTTTGATTCTTACAATTCACAACTCATTCAGTGCGTAAAGACCCAAATTTTTACTGGCTATTTCAATTACTTTCTCTTATGAAATTTTTCAGATTTTTTTTTTTTAATAAAACTGAGTGTTGAATCCGTACATTGCACAGCTAGCACCTTATCAACCACAGAAATATCATTAAAAAAAGTCAAACTTCGTGCAATCGGCACGAGGATTAGTACATAGAGTGGAGGGACGTTTAGGCAATCGTTTTGGCGAATTTTTGTTTTGTTAGACTCCTTACTGCTATGATACCTGAGTCTGTCATTGTATCTACTAGTGACAAAGTACTCTTCCTGCTTAGCAGCCACCGCTGTTGCTGCATATTTCGATGACACTTCTTGCGAGTAGCTTTCAGATGTGGCCTAAAAGTAAGTCGCTTATCCAGCGTCATGTTCAGGTATTTGACTTGATTTGGCTACTCTAGGATCACACCCTCTAACTGGATGGTTGTGATGATCGTCCGTTACAGCCAGAAGCACGGCTGGACTTTTTCCCTAAGTTGACCTTCAAATTCCATCTCCTGCACCAGTCAGCCAGTGTGTTGAGGTACTTTTGGAGGCCATCAGCCGCCTCAAGTCGACAATTGGGGTTGTAGAGAATAGCGATATTGTCTGCGTAAGTCGCAGTTAGAGCTTTCAAGAGAGCCTCTATGTGTTCATCATCAGGGACGGGTAGATCGGCAGTGTAAAGCGAGTAGAGCAGCGGAGCAAGAACGCTGCCATGCGGGACTCCAGCTTTCCTTCGGCCTAGGGAAGAATAGGTGTCTTGTATTTTGACCTTGATCACTCGTCCTTCCAGATAGGACCTAAGGAAAGAGAAATCAGAATGCGGAAGCAGCTTCTTTACCTTACAACGGAGACCGTCGTGCCACACCCGATCGAATGCTTGTTGTATGTATATAAACACCGAATTGCAGTTATCAAGGTCATCGAAAGCCTAAAGGATATGTCACGCCACTCTGTGGACCTGTTTAACACTGCCACATCTAGCCCGAAATCCAAACTGGTGATCCGGGAGTATACCACACTGATTGATAACATCGGAAATCCGAGCGGCAACCAGCTTTTCCCACACCTTCGATAAGGATGGTATTAGACTTTTTGGCTGGTATGACTCGCGGTCATCATCCGGCTAGCCTGGCTTCTGAATCATGTGGATCATTGCTTTCTTCCACTGAAAAGGGAAGAACTGAACCCTCAGCATAGCAATATAGATTTATGCAATGTAGAGAATCGCACGAGTTGGTAGAGCATAAGAGTTAAGAGTTAAGCTGTGTTGTAAGTGCTTCAATAGATCAATGTTGCTGTTACCCTAAGGGGGAAAAAAATGTTGCCCTGTTTAGTGAATATGTGAGCAAGAATGTAGGTTCTGTCATGTTTTCCAAATGCATTGCCTTATGTTCCTTAAATATGCCAAACTCCATTTTATTTAAACACGCTTTTTTATAGAAAAACCGGCAAGGTTTCGTAAGCTTAAAAGTATTTAGACTCAATTTTTTATGCGCAACAAGCCGCTTATACAGGATTTGTCCTGAAAGCAGTCGCTCTGAATTTTGTCCGCTCAGCGTAGGTGTGAAGAAAGAGTTTTTTTCCAAAACAATTTTTTAATCAGCATGTGGTTCGGCTTCGGTGGAAAGTCAAATGATGTACATTTAAGCAACCTAGTTACATAGAAGTCGAATTCATAGATAAACTTCAAATCAAAAACGTAATAAAATCTGCTAAAACATTTCCAAAAATGCGAACAACTTTTATATTTAAGATTTCCATATTGATTCTGCTCATTACTCGCCTTCCAATGGTGCCATGCATTTGGTTTCCTTGGTATTTGCATCGTTACGGCTTGCGACCGCACAGTGAACGACATGGAGGAGCTTCACCACCGCATGTAGTTAAGGGCGGCAAGTCAGGTAGCACAACGGAGACACGCAAAGGTGCAGCGGATACAAGCACAGGACCAGGTACGGTTACCACTTGTCCAGCGGGCTACAAATTAAAGAGTCCGCAAGCTCCTAACAATGCCACCACCCAAAGGCTGTGCGACGACAATCCCGTGCTGCTGCAACTGGCACGTCTCTACGCGGTCAGCCCGGAGCGCATAATGCTGCTCTTAGCGCAACCCTCACTGGATGATTCCTGCGTCGAGATTAACGACGTACTGACGCACATTGAGAGCAGCACTCAGAACTGCTACCTGGCCGAGAACAACATTTATGGTAAGCTCGCCAATGCTTTGGGCTACTTTAAGACCGAGGTCTGCGATGGAGGCGACGGTAATACACGCAAGCGCTGCGTGGAGCTCAGCGATTCGCACAGATGCATACGGGAGCTGCACATCGACATGATTGAGTGCGAGGCACCGGCTGATTGGTATGAACGACGGAATGCCACCAAGGTGTGCCAGATCTACAATGATATATTGGATTGCTATTATACAAGAGCGGCCATGCTCTGCGGACTGGAGACGGCGCGTCATTTGCGTTCGTTGGCTGGGGATTGCATGGGTCGTGCTTTGATACATAGTTGCCAGGTGTCGAAACTTTTGCCCAACGTTGACAGTCCCATGCCGTCGTCACAGGCTTCAATCCAAGAGGTAAATTTGTGGCCTGACTTGTGCATAATTTGTAGCTTGCTATGGAGCTGGGCGCGCAGCTTTTGAATTTTAATATATATTTATTTATTTATTTTTATTTATGTATATAATATTTATTCTATTTTGGTGTCTTTATGCTGGACATGCAATCATTTATCAAATGTCAGAGCACGCCTAAAAGTCTGCTTATAGACGTTACACATTATAAGTGTTTAAGTGTTTGGCTATTTGGAGTAAATTTCAATAAATACCCAAGGGACTTGAACTGTCAACGTAGTAAGCCAATTTACTGCGGGTAGCCACACACTGAGCCTCATAGAAGGTGTCCATATGTAGCTTTTATAGGGCAGCTTTCAATACACTACAAAAACAAAAACAACAACAGCAACAGTAGAAGTTCAAATAAAACTCAGTTCATCCAACATCGTAGCATTTGCTTCAAGCCAAACACATCAATTATCCTGACGCGTCTTCAGATTGTGTATGGGTGTGTGTGAGAGGCCCCTACAGTTTGGCTTTCATTCATGCCTGCGGGATGCTGATGGCGTAAATTTTGAGTGTTTTGTGGATGTGCCAACTCAATAGAAGCTACAGCATCATTCAGTCACAATAAATGACTTTAACGATATAAGTATTCACAGTCGGGAACTTATATAGGTTATTTAGCTATGCAAATAAATATTTGAACAAATGTTTATTAAGGTAAATAAACACGAAACTATATAAAGAGATTGAGGTAGCAGAAAGGAACTTTGACGTAACAGCTTCTGCACTCATTTGATTTCAATCTGCTGTTATCTTTTGTTGTCACTTTAATCCTTTTCTCGATTAGTCGAAAATCACCTTAACCGTCCTAGGACTTGGATTCGAATGTTCCTTCCAGAGGCTCTGCTTTGCTCGCCAATAATAGACAGTTTTCCTACTATCTGCTTTTGCAAAGGAGGCCACTTCCCCCAAAGATCTTGGAAAATGTAAACCATTGTTGCTGTAGCATTGGTAACTCTGTCACCAAGCAGGCATTGTCAAGCATAAATATATAGATAGAAGGTATTTGGACCCCAACACAAGGTTTACTCTTTCTCGAACTTAATAGTTGGAAGATTTAATGGGTCGGAGATGAACAATATGAAATATGAGAGGTTGTTCTCTGAGAAGATATTGGCGTTCGTGCTGGTGTCTTTTGTCATAAGGCGGAGGATAGCAGTGTAGCTTGGGTGAGTGGCCTGGGAGTGGTATTGGAGAGTAAGAATTACGCCGTGGTCTCGCCACATTCTTGGTGATCGAAATGGGTAATAATAATTTGGTTGTATGAGTGGATGCAATCCGGCTCTTTGCAGCACAACCGTCACAATTAAGTTTAGGAGGTCGTGGACATGGCTTCAAGGGCATAATTTTTAAAAGGACTATTAAAGACACAGATGGAAGCATTTCCGACTGCAATTGGGGGAAAAAAAACAAAGAATTGAGCTCGCAAATAAGAATGGAGGATTAGGCGATTTTGTATGGCGTCAAAGGGTGCTTTATTCTTATTTTGACTGCAAATTTACTCACTATCGGAAGACGAAAGCATGGGCGGACAATAAGCATATTTATAAAACTGATCCCTTGCCATTCTCTAAGCGTTTAGAGTGCTTATGGTGAAGAAGAGAAAATTCGGTTAATCTTTGACGACCCGGTAAAGGCTTGGAAGATATTTATTTATGAAGTTTGGGCAACAAACTGCGATTTGATAAAATAATATCTGCCAGAGTGTCCACTAATCTTCATTTCTGCTGATAGCTTATTCATCAAATACACTAGATATGGTGTAAAACTAAAGCTTATTGAAATGCTTGACACAGATGGTACGACTTTAGCATCGAACCTTCGGACATACTTCATCATCATCAATTGGCCATTACATCCGTGGGTCGGTCTTGGCCACATCCATAAGCCTTCGCCAGTCATTTCTGCTTTGCGCACACTGACGCCAGTTGGAAACATCAAGCCCAGTCAGGTCAATACCTGATCTTTCCATCTCAGAGGGGTCTTCCACTTCCGCGCTTATCACCAGTGGGCACCGTTTCGAAGGCTTTATTCGCTGGAGCATCGTCAACCATTCTTGCCACATGACCTAGCCAAAGCAGTCACTGCAACTTAATGCGCTTTACTATGTCTTTGTCGCAATAGAGCTCGTACAGCTAGCCATTCCATCAACACAAGAGTGACCAAAGATCTTATGTAAAATGTTTCTCTCTCGTCATCGTTTACGATTCTGCGCCATACATAGAACGGGTAAAATGATTGCTATAAAGAGAGCTGTCTTCTTTAAAGCTTTTAAAGAAATTGTATAAAAAATTATTAAATTTAATTCATAACTGATATTTGTAGGTGTTATTAATCTTTTTTTTTTTATGGGAAAAAAACCTATAAAATACGTTCATACTGCGTAAACTAAAAAATAGTTTAATTTTATGATTTTAAGTGTTTATAAATTTTTAATGGGCAATATATACAAAAACAAAAAAATGAAATATATATTAGTTAACAGACCAATATTTTTATTATACACTAAAATAACTTTACACATATATTAGGGTTGTCCAAATATATTAATGCTCTGGGATCTAATCCAACATTTTCCTTTCGCTTTTGTTAGTGTAAAAGCAGCTTTGATGACAACCAAAAAAATATTTAAAACGAAAACTATTTTTAACTAATAAAATATTTATTACTTGAAATAAAAAAAAAATATAAAAAAACATCAGTTCCAATAGTTTGAAATTGAATTCAAAAAAATATACCACAGAAATATTAAATTCAACTAAATGTTACGCTCTGATTTTTGCACATTTTTAATATTTAAGATGGCGTACGTTAAAGTCGGGCGCAGACGACTTTGGGATACCCTGTACCACGACATTGAAATTAATTCCGACACATTGCTTAAAACCTGGAAAATATATTTTATTCGGCAAATTTGGTTACGATGTTTTCATAAAAAAAAAGAAATCAGTCGAATTTTGCGCCAAAAAATTTTTTTTACCGATCGGTCCTATGGGGACTATATGATATAGTCAACCGATTTTGATCAAATTTAGTACACTGATTGGAAACTATAAAAAACTTCCGACTGCCAAATTTGGTTCCGATATCTTCAAAACCAAACGAAACACAACGAATTTTGTAATAAAAAGCGTTTTTTGACCGATCGTTCCTATGGGAGCTATATGATATAGTCAACCGATTTTGATAAGACTTGGTGCAGTGCTTGGGAACTTTTAAAAAATTTCTTAATGCCAAATTTGCTAACAATATCTTTACAAACAAACGAAACGCAACGAATTTTGTACAAAAAACATTTTTTCGACCGATCGATCCTACGAGAGCTATATGATATAGTCAACCGATTTTAATAAAATTTGGTACAGTGCTGGGGGTCTCTAAAAAACTTCCGACTGCCAGATGATATCTTCATAAACAAACGAATTATCCATCTAAAACTTTTGCTTTTTTTCGAGGTCCTCTGAAACACCCCTATGGTAGCTATATAATGTAATCCCGAGATCAAAAAAATAAAATAAACTTGTCTCCTATGGATTAACAAGGTATCTAATCTGAAAGTTTGGTTGCTCTAGCTCTTACCATCTCTGAGATCTAGGCGTTCATATGGACAGACGGACAGACGGTCAGTCTACCCATGTCCAGGGTATATCAACTTTTCTAGTCACACTAATCATACTTTAGGTAACTTTGGTGGGTCTCCGACGTCTCCTTCTGTACGTTACATACATTTTTGGCTTGCACAAACACAATATACCCTTTGTACCATACGGTACAGGGTATAAAAAGAAAGCAACACAAATTGATAAATTATAGCGATAAATTAAATATTAAAGCTCTCGATGCAGCGAATGCAGAAATGCACTTAGTTTAAAGTGTGAATTCATTAATGCGGAATAATAAGAAAAGTGTTCACAAAATTGCAATAAAATTGAATTATTTCCGCAAAGGCTTCAATAAAATAAAAGGTGGCCAATATAACTGGCCAAAGTTTTGCGAGTGTCGCTAAAATTTAATTGTGTAATTAAACACACACACACACATAGACTCATTCTCGAATAATCATTGAAGGCAATGGAGAGCAACAAAAACCATTTGTCGAGGGAAAAATATTAGAGATGGAACTATTGCTAATCACGTAAAACCGCATTGTTATGTATCTACCTTTTATTACTAAATGTAAATATTGCAGTTGTGATTATATTTAGTTTCATTTTATAAAAATAAGCTAACTTGAAAATTTATAAAATTTAATCAATAAATAAATTATTAAATTAGTCACATTTGAATTATTTTAGTAAAAAACAAAAGAAATGTGGTTTGACCAGGAAATCTCGCCAGAGCTGAATCTATTACGTGGTTGCCTCCGCATCCATGACCATCTTTAATACTAATAACTAATAAAAATATCTTATGACTAGGAAATTCAGCAGCAGGGAACATCGGTTGGGGTTTCAGTTACAATCACAGCTAATTTTTGTCTTTTGATACTCAAGTAAGAAAACTATACAAAATTTTCATAGCTAAAGTTTATCAGCAGGTAAATTCGCCTCTTATTATATCCTAAGGCCAATATGTTGCATAGAAAAAAGCGTCGGGACCAAAAAATAGCAAATTATTTTGTAGGCAAACAGTGCTGCCCATGTTTTGGGCAATTTATGCTAGATGGCGCCAGCAGTAACAACAGCTGTTTTGTTAAGCGCTAAAAATAAAAAGTAAATATGTTTACTAATGGTAAATGTACTGCAAGTGTGTGTAATATTATTTGCTAATTATTTTGTCAACAATGCTTTAATAACGTATTTAAACGAATTTTAATTTATCTTGGTTGTTGTTTAAAATTTGTGCATCTACTTTGCTTACTCGACATTGTTGTTTTTTATCAGAACATTAATTTTTTTTTATTTATTATAAAAAGAACAGGTAATGGTACAGCAGGCACCATCTAGATGTCAATTTCCAAAAAAAATATAAAAAATAAGTTAGCAGCACTGTATAGTTCGCCGTTCAAAGTAGCCTCAAAGAGAATTTTGTTAGGAAAATAAATCTCGAGATTTTGGCGGCCATCCCATTAAAGCTGCTTCTCCAAATACCGCGCTCTGGTATCTTTTTTTTGCAGCACGTAGCACCAGCTGTGTAATACATATAGCACGTGGGCCAGTAAACGACGATTCCCGAATCCGAAATATTAAATAACGATATGTTGATAAAAATCGGGATTATATTATATAGCGACCGATCTGTCAAAAAAAAAGTTTTAGGCACAAAATTCGACTTTTCGTCTTTGGTTTTTTTATGAAAATATCGTAATCAAATTTGGCAACTAAAAATCTTTTGGAGTTCTTAAGCAATATACCGAATTTGATAACAATTTAACATACGCCATCTTTTCCTATAACTTTGGTCTATCCTGGTCCAAATTTTGTGAACAAAATCCTGAAGACGCATAATCGCTATTATTGCTCCGGATAACATTTTTATATTTTAGTAATAATTTAATATTAACAGATTCATAAAAATGTATCTTATTTTAATTATTTTAATTTTGAAAAAAATTTGTAAAGTAAAAAGTTTGTACAACTAAAAAAACTTTTCTATTTTCAACGATGTTCAAAAAGATTTAATAAGTTTGACAAGCCTTTTACGTAAATTTATAACACTTTCTAAAAGTTCTGGCCATGCTAATCCTTTAAGCATCTAGCCGCACTTAGACTGATTATTGCGCAGTCTAATCAAAATAATCAGTTTAGAAAAAGTTAAGAAAGACATTATTGATCAAGAATAAATTCTCATATTTGAGATTAGTTTAATACCAAAATAGATGTTCGAATTTGTCTTCTAGTTAAACAGACTTTGCCGTCACGAGCCATCTCTTAGAATCATAGACTCACCCACACAACAAGAATAAGAATGAATAACAACAATGCCAAAGATGGCGCCCATTTTGCGTGGTCGTTGTCTACTCCATTAAAATGGAACTGCACTCAGGTCCCCAGCTAACTTGGCTAACTGGTTCGTTGGTTGGTTGCTTGGCTAACTGGCTGACTGACTATATGGTTGGTTGACTGGAGTGGCGCCAACGAGACGTTCAAAACAAAAAGCAGATTGTTCGCAAACAAAACACGCGCACATTTCAATGCTTTTTACCTGTTACCTGTAAATACGCTAGACAATACTGGCAGCAGCAACAACAATAACAAGAGTAACAGCAAATAGACTAGCGCTGTCCTGAAGCAGATAAAGTATCTTTTTGTTTTTGCAGCTAAATAAAAATAAGTGCTTGAAAATAGTCAGCACAATAAGTCGCTTTGGCACAACTCATTTTACTTTGTCCAAACTGAAGACTCGAGCGTCAGACCCTGCTCTCTGCTGCCCCTGGCACTTATTTTATTTTTTTTATTTATATCTTTTTTTCTACCTTCAATTAATAATAAACACATGACAAGCCAGTGAACGACCCTAAATGGACGCCATTGTTCTAGATGAATGTCATTTGCCATGGCAACATATGTGTATGCGTGTGGGTGTGTGTAAGTAAGTGCCTTGGGTGTGTTTGTTAACTGGGCGTATGCGTAATGTACTTTTAAAGCACTTTAGCATGTTTTGGCATTTTACAAACAACAAACTCTCGGCATGGCATTATTCATTTTACATTATAAGCAAATTAAATTTAAATTAAGGCCAATTAAATTATTAACCGTGTGTAAAATTGAAAATACGCACGAACGCGTTGTCTATTAATCAGACAACAATGCGTATACGCAATAGATTAAAATTTGCATATAATGAACTTGATTTCATAAGGCTTAAGCTTTTACAGTATGTGCGTATTATAGATGAGTGAACAATTATGAACAGGTAGAAGATTTAGCAGCAAAGTCCCTAAAGCATTCAATTTAATTTTGTTTGTTAAATTAAATCCGCAGATGGCCAAGGCAAAGCATTTTAACTGTATTCAATTAAAATAAGCCTCAATGATTTGTTTGCTTAGAAATGCTTGTTTATGTTGCTGTTAAAAAATAATAATTTATATTGCAGCTTAAAATTACAGAAACTAAAGATTTTCTCACAAAATTTAATTTTAAGCGCTTAAGAAATAGAGTAAAGTATAACAAAAGGTGTATATAGGTGGTTATGGATCTACCGAATGGTTTGGGATTTCAATACCAATTAAAATATGAACTTATTAGCCATAAAATAAAAGATATCGGACGGCCGAATTGTCAGCATATGTTCTGAGCACGACCTGTCATTAGCGCGCTCTATGGAGCTCCAGCAGAGATTGGTTGTTTTAGTGCAACATTTGGGGACCCTTCATGCCTGACCCGAAAATAATTGTTAAGTCATAAAAAGTTAGATTTGATAATAATTGAGAAATATGGGATCATATTCTATGGAAGTCGCAAAGCTTCTTCTTCTTAACCAAACTTAAATATTGTATGATATATCCTAATGAGTACTTATGTACATGTCCCATGTGCGTATCCAGTATTTGGTCTTAGGAGGCGTTCTTCCTTCGAAGTGTATATTTATCAGAGCTCGACAAAGACTGTCAACCCATTTTTGCAACTTTTCGGGGGAGCTGGACCCCAACCCCTACACTCTGTCCCCCGTGGATCCGCCACTGACATATCCACATTGTTTATTGATTCTTTTAGCCTATTAAACATTATTTGCATACTCTACTCTCCAGTAAAACCGCACAATATTTTTTTATACCACAACATGATTTTTTAATTCACATCCCACAAGCCCCACCAGAAATACCCTAACAAATGTAAATATAATAATTTCTTAATCAGACAAGTCTTAACTTTTTTTAAATGCATCATATCTCATGACTTTCCAAAAGTCTGGCAAGTCTTTATTTATGTTGCCTAATCTTTTGCTGCACACCTTATCAAAAATATTGTTACCCATAGCGACAGTGTTGTATAGCGCCACAAAATGTTGTGTATGCCAGAGCACGTAGTTGCTGTGTAGGCTGAGAATTGAACCCAAAGTGAGCATATTTAATAAGTTGACAAAACATATTTCACACGCACAAATGCGACAGCTTTTTGGTTTCCATTTTGTTTGCTCGTGCTTTTTGCTTACAACATATGTCAGGCATCATTATTAACAGATTTTTGGGTGCGACACGCACATACACACAGCACACACACACACACAAAACCCTCAGCCCGCCAACAACAAGTAATACTGTGCCGGAACCCAATCACCCGTACCCTGCTCTATGCGACGGAAGCAGCCAAGCGTAGTCACTCGACGCTGCCTGCCTGAAGCGTGCTGGCAGCGGAGACGGCAATGGCAAAAGGATAACGAAAAAAAGGTAAATGGAAAATGGCAGAGTGGCATAAACAAACGAAAAACACACAGCGTGTGAAAATGTTATTGACGTCTATTTCAATATTTATAAACGCAAAAAGTATTATGCATGTAAAATAAAATAAAAGCTCTGCCAGGTGGTTACCCCAAAAGCCGCCCGCTCCGCACGCCTTAAACAGACTGCAGAGTTGGCAGTGACACAGCATTTCGGATTTCGCATTTCGATTTCATTAAATATGCTGAATAAATAACAAACAAAGAAGCTAAGAGCATAAAGGGTGAACGAAAAAAAAAAAACGAAAAACCCAGAAAACCATTGGGACTTACCAACAAGCTCCACAAACAATCAGAATACTGCAGGTAGAACACTCAACTAAATGCTTGACTTAAAAAACCAATGCAACCCAAACTATTATAAAGGTATAAAAAAATACCCAAACTGATCACAGACAGATAAACTCAACTCAGCATTCAGAAGACTATGGAGACGTCAGTGCTGGTCAAGCGCCAACACAAAGTCCATCAAAATCAATTTATCATCAATTTGGGTTCAACAGAGGGCGTACATATAAAAAATGTAAGCACACCGCTCCAAACCAATCCGCAAACACGTGCGTCACGTCACTGCAGTTTGTCAAGTGGCAGCTTGTGTATTGCTGTGACGTCACAGTGTCTGTGTGTTGGAGAGAACTGCTTTGAGTGATTTTCTTCATTGCAATTTTTCCCACTAAAGTATGTAAGTCTCATGAAATATGCATCATTTAACATTTACGAGCGGTAGCATCAAGCAACAGCACGCAAGCCGGAAGGAAGCATTGAAACCGGCACCGAGTAACCCAAAGCAGCCAGAGCTGAGGTGAGACATCCCAAACCAACACGCCCACGCCCAACTGACCCTCAATATGAATGCCACAACATAGAGGCTGACACTAATACGCAAAGCTTGGTTGGGCAACTAATAACCGTGGCTAGCTGCAAGGGCGTCAGCACATGCGAAATGAGACGCAAACGGCTGGCTTGGACTTGGTACTTGGGGGTAGCTCTTATAGCTTTGCCGCAGCTTAACAAGCTGAATGCTTCCATTATGTATAGGGACTGTCATGGTCAAGCGAGCTTTGGGCAGACTTTAAGCAAAACAATTTGCACAACGTATGCTGAGCAAATTAGACCCGTATCAGCCCAAAGGCATTGAACTGTTGCAAGCCACTCCAGACATGCTGAATGCCATGAACAAAGAGCTACATACGTTACTAACCTAGTGTAGTCAATAGGAGCACTTTGGCTACAATGGGCGAAATATGAACAAGTATTAATCTAATTAGTTCGCTTAACTTTAAGCTGTCTTCTGTTTTGTATATGATGCAAATTAAATTTTGGTGATGTCGTCAGGGTTGGCCATAGTTAGGACTTAAGCCAACTAGACTTTCTAAAGGGCAAATTAGAAAATAAATAAATATTTTGTATAGCGTACACTATGGAGAAGTAAAAAATACGTATCCTAGGAGTATCGTCGAAAAATCGAATCGTAAACATGCACGGACGCTATGTATAGCTTTGCAAATTATTATTAGATGTTATTGATAAGTTATCGGTTCACCTTTTCAATCCGGACTTTAATATACGCTCCAAAAATATTCAACCAGTCATAGAAATAGGTAAATTATACTATCTTGCCGAAGGATGTCTACCAGCCTTCTGAAGCGGATGATCTTTATAAGCACATTCACAGAAAAAAAAATGGCGTACGTTAAAGTCGGGCGCAGACGACTTTGGGATACCCTGTACCACCACATTGCAATTAAGTCCGACACATTGCTTAAAACCTCCAAAAGATATTTTATTCGGCAAATTAAAAAAAAAGAAATCAGTCGAATTTTGCACCAAAAAATTTTTTTGACCGATCGGTCCTATGGGGACTATATGATATAGTCAACCGATTTTGATCAAATTTAGTACACTGATTGGGAACTATAAAAAACTTCCAACTGCCAAATTTGGTTCCGATATCTTCAAAACCAAACGAAACGCAATGAATTTTGTAAAAAAAAGCGTTTTGTTGACCGACTGTTCCTATGGGAGCTATATAATATAGTCAACCGATTTTGATCAAATTTGCTACAGTGCTTGGGTACTCTAAAAGACTTCTTAATGCCAAATTTGCCAACAATATCTTTACAAACAAACGAAACGCAACGAATTTTGTAAAAAAAACGATTTTTTGACCGATTGGTCCTATGGGAGCTATATGATATAGTCAACCGATTTTGATCAAATTTGGAACAGTGCTTCGGGCTCTAAAAACTTCTTAATGCCAAATTTGGTTACGGTATCTTCACAAACAAACGAATCACAACGAATTTTGCACAAAACACGTTTTTTTGACCGATTGGTCCTATGGGAGCTATATGATATAGTCATCCGATTTTGATCAAATTTGCTGCAGTGCTTGGGAACTCTAAAAACTTCTAAACGCCAAATTTGGTTACGATATCTTCACAAACAAACGAAACACAACGAATTTTGTACAAAAACATTTTTCGACCGATCGATCCTATGGGAGCTATATGATATAGTCAACCGATTTTGATAAAATTTGGTACAGTGCTGGGGGTCTCTAAAAACTTCCGGTCGCCAAATTTGGTTATGATATCTTCATAAACAAACGAATTATCCATCTAAAACTTTTGCTTTTTTTCGAGGTCCTCTGAAACACCCCTATGGGAGCTATATAATGTAACCCCGATATCAAAAAAATAAAATAAATTTGTCTCCTATGGATTAATAAGGGATCTTATCTGAAAGTTTGGTTGCTCTAGCTCTTACCATCTCTGAGATCTAGGCGTTCATACGGACAGACGGACAGACGGACATGGGTATATCGACTTCTCGAGTCACACTGATCATACTTTAGGTAACTTTGGGGGGTCTCCGACGTCTCCTTCTGTACGTTACATACATTTTCGGCTTGCACAAACACAATATACCCTTTGTACCATACGGTACAGGGTATAAAAAGGTTTCTTCTCGAAGGTCGAAAAATGTGTATTTTGTTTTTTGGTCACGCTGAATCCTTATAAAGGGTCATCAATCTTGAGGTTTTTTTAAAATGAAAAAAAAACACAAAAATTTCAAAGGAATCGGAAAATCTTTATTATCAATTGAAAGATTAATTCTTGCCATTCACTTTTTAAAGATAATTCCCTTCAAATGTTAGCTGCAACTGCGCCGTAGCTCGTCCATGCGTAGGCCCCAATTTTCGATGACGCGTTCAAGCATAATCGGATAACACGTGTAATGCTTCAATCGTATCTGGCTTATCCACAAACAATTTAGACTTCACGTAGCCACAAAGGAAAAAGTCTTACGGTGTAATATCATACGATCTTGGTGACCAATTTATCGGGACGGAGCGGGAAATTAATTGTTCACCGAATTGGTTCCATAAAATGGCCAAAGCGCGCGAAAACATTCTATACAGAACGCGAATTTTCGTAATATAATTGTACGATTTGTAAACGTTGTTCGGGTGTAAGTCTTTTCATGATAAAATGTCAATGAAAACTGAATAAAAAACATATTGCAACTTGACAGGACTTACGCGTGATTTATCAATAAAACCCTATGCAAAAGGAAACCTTAAGATTGATGACCCTTTACTAGGTCAAACAATCATCACAGGTCAGATGTTACCTTAAAGATCACAAAAGTCTTTTAATTACGGGTACCTAACGCAGTTTATTGTATTTTTTTTTGAGCCGCTAAATCCGAATCCAAGGTTAACAAATTCCAACATTCTAACAAAACCGTCAAAATGCCACGGTTAGTGACATTTGTGACGTCATATAATAACGTCAAGTTTAACAAAAGCTACAAATATAAGATAAATCAAGTGGGACTAAACTTTCCTCAATTTTTCAAAGTGTTTATCCAAGTAGGAATTCCAGCTAGATACCCAAAAATTGGTAAACGATCGATGCTACATTAAGAATACAAATATTGCTTTCGAGTATATTGTTTTGATTACAAAATTTTCGTTTTGCAATATATCGTATCTGTATCGCATTTTCCCAATTTGGTCATTTTTACCCATAGCTCCCAAAGTTTCCAAGCGGTCTTAATAAATCATTTTTTTCAGCAGTTATCTTTACTTGGCTGGCTATGTACTTAAGATTTTAAAATTATTTTTGAATATTCATCTGGGTAATAAATTACTTATCCGTCAATGAACAGTGCCTTGACCAGTCTGAAAAGTTATTTAGTCAATCAGAACTTTTTCCATTGTATTTCGTTGGGACTTATCGCAAAATTTAAATTAAGTGGCCACAAAAAGGCACGTCTCAGACATGCAAAAATGTAAGCCCCTATCATATTATTGACATATTTATTTAGCTGCTCCCAAATTCGTTTCGGGAGTTCAATGCATTGATTATGTAGACTTGTAATTTTACTTCGATTACGCATACGCGACATGGTACACGACTCAGACGCTCTAAATAAACAAATTAATGTGGTCTATAACAGCAGCAAAGATAGACAAGTGCGTAGCTCAAGCGAGGGCTGTTTGATAAGTGAGCTTGGGCTAGTATTTTGTTGACACTCATTAAAAGCAAACAAGTTCCGACAATAAAAAAGATTTGTCTATGAGAACTTTGCTCCATAGTTTTTAATTAATGGTTTGAAAATGGTTCACAGATTTCTGCGTTATGATTTTGGATGGACGAAACTAGAGCTGAGGTTTTGAGAATTTTGACTAGAAGGGCACATCAAATTTTTAATGAATATTTAGATATGAAAAAGATATGTAATGTATCTGCTTGATGGATTCCTCGAGTGCTGACACTCACCGTATACACAGCCTTTTGAATCGTTTAAGTAATGTTGGAACGATGTATCGCAATCTTATTGAACTTGTGCCGTCAAATCACCACATCAGATACTAAGGAATTCCGAGCAATGGACTTCTGTGATCTTTTACCAAAGAGAGTCAAGGTAGTTCTTTCGGACACTAAGGCCACGATATACAGCGATTTCTTTGAAAAATAGAAAAGGATGTTCTGCAAAGTTGATTTAGTATGGTTGATTGGATTCGGAAAAAATGAAAATGTATTTTGCCCTTCTCATTTCTATTGCTGAACATGGAGGCCAAGGACCCTGTAAATCACCCAGAAGCGCGATATCAATCGGTTTCCTCTGACTTTCGCTTGAAACCTGTGGATGATGTTCAGACGTCGACCTCAGATGCTTATTTAATAGGCCTGAGCAATAAAAGATAATTATCCAGACTCAGTCCCGACTTGGTACTTAGTTTTTCTTAATTTAAGCATAAGAGATCTCCTTTTAGTTGCCTATGGGGTCTCTAGGTCAGATATTGTAAGTCCCAAGTAATTTACTAAATGTTGGGGGAGAAGAAATGAAACAGACTTGTATAGGGCTCACAGAGTTGAGACCTATGTGCTTTCTAATGAGTCAAAGATCAAATATGTCAAGCTGTTTTTAATGGATTAATGGGGCTGTACTAGGATCAAACTATGTTGCCAATAGGGCTATGTTGCAACTATATGGTGCCACCAACTGAAATTGGTTGGAATTGATTAGAAGGTCATGTAGAGCACCGGACCTAGAACTAAACTGGAACTATGGGGTGATAATTGGACTTACGTTTAACTAAATTTCTATTGAGGTAGTACTTTAAATTATACAAGTAGCAGTTTGAGCAGCAAAATATCATCTATTTAAAAAGTCACTGACTACAAGCGGCGCTGGTAACTATAATACGCTTTCCTTTAACGGATACTAAGACAACTGAAAAGATATTTTTCTTATGAACTTTATCACTAACTATTCACGCCGCCCTCGCATTTATGATGACTGCTCCTCTTGTTCTTCAAATATTTTGACTACTTTGACTACTGAATATTCGCTTTTGAACTTTGTACTTTAAATGAATTGAAAATTGTCTGCTCAAAAAAAAAAACTTGCTCCCACGTTCAATAATTTATTGATTGCCGCCGCAGTAAAAAGCAGCAGCAAAACTTTAATCAAATGCAAAAATTTTATTCGGTCCTACAGACGTTGTTCGGACCAAGGACCTTCAAAATGTGCGCCTTGTCATGGCACTTATTTAATTTATAATCAAATCAAAAGGCGGCCAGGCAAGTCAATAAAAGTCAAGGCAAAGTGCGAGCTACAAAACTTGTGGCATTTGGCTTATTGGACATTCAAATTGCTTCAAGCATGAATTATTTGCGGCAAAGTAGAAACGGCTAAAACTCAGTTCTGCCACTCATTGATGTTGCCCCTTTTGTTGTTGTTGTTGGCGTTGTTGTTGTTGTTGCTGTTTTTGAAGAGTCTGAAATGAATGTAAATAAGCGTGAAGATTCGCTTAGCAAGTTTGATTCTAAATAAGAGAATTGTTAAATGATAAGTAAATTGAACTTTTGTTTAGTTGTTAGGCTTTATTTGCAGTTTGCATTGCCGAGGAGCTCTAAGTTGAAAGTTTTGTGTGCATAAAAGCTGAAACAAACTTTTGGCTATTACGTTTATATCATGGAATACCAGAGTTGGGCATTTGATTGCCCAGAAGTCCTATTTGTATTTGTATTGAAGCCAAATTTAGACTAACCAATTGTAAGCGAATCCTTGAGCGAGTGTATCCATAAATTGACTTTATGGTGCACGAAATAACTAAAACTTGTGAGTTTGATGAAATGTTCTTAAGTACTCAAAGTTATTTAGATGATTTTAGACTTCAGCCAAAAAGCTAGCGCTTAAATTTTAAGTAATCTTTGATTTCATAAATAAGATGCCTAGTCATAATTCAGTAAGCTCGAGAGCCGTCCACTACATATTTTTGGAAATTTCGAAATTTGCTCATCTACCGCCTTTAATATCCAAGAACTAAACCATCACATATACAGGCGAAAAGACAAACAAATTTATGTATTAAATTTGTTTGTCCACGGTAACTCGTTAAAAATCGTTTTAAAACTCTCTACCTCACGATTGGCACTCAGTTTGCTCAGTTAACATCAAAGGTTTTTGTACAGGGCTAAGCTAACTCAAATCTGAGGACTACGTCTCAGAGACGTATGGTTATATTTTATGTGATTTTTGAGATTTTTTTGCGAATACTTTTAATATAAATTATATAACATTTAAACTAAAAATTATTGTTTTTTTGGATGCGATGAACCGTCAGATTTTGATATCAAATACAACCACAAAAAAAATTTATCTTTTGAAGATGATATTCTTAGTGCCGAGGAGGTGGAACTTGTGGGTATTTATGAGTAAGTTGGGAATATGCCATCGTGAAAAGAGTGACCAAAACCACAAATAACAACAAACTGGTGGATCATGGTAATATTTTTTGGTATTGAATAGCATCTTTTCAATAAAGCCATTTCTTGCCATAACTTGAAATCTTTAAATAAAAAGCCTTTATATTGCAGCAACTAAATAAAGGCACTTCACATCCGAGTCCAATTCTTTGGATGACTAAGAGACTGTTTATTCTAAAACTATCAAAAATCTTTTTTCATAATCTGAATTAAATAATAACGATTATAGAAGCAGCAATATGAGATGGACAAGAATTCTGAAGCTAGTAGCGATCTTTTACGCAGTTTCTACTAGACCATTTGTCAATACAAAGGTATTTGTATATAGCAAAATATTTGTACCCTTTAGGGACACAAAATACAACCTTCGTCGCTCAGACGTATCGTTATCTTTACATGCCCAAATGTTCTTTGGGTAAATTAAGCGAAAAAAAGAACATGAGCCAATGGATTTGACCAAACCGTTTGGTTGCACTCAAAGTCTGGAATCCATCAGTTTCTCTTGTCTGTTTCTTCCAATAATAAATAATACTGATGGTATTTTGAAGAATCGCGGCTGAAAAGGCTATCAGCTTCAAAGCTTTTTAAAACAGATATGCAACCAATAGTACAGTGAACTTAAATCCAGAAACCAATAAATCTTTTATTAAGACTTATTTTTTAGCTTCGAATCATTTAAATTTTTACACTCTGACAACAGCTGGCAGTTCTTCTATTTCCGTGCAAAACGAATAATCCGTATGATTGAGCAGACGCATTGGAAATTTGAAATGCCGCTTCAAGGCAAAGGTTATACTTTCCACAACCTCGGCTGAAGGTTGAGGCTCCGGTGCGTATATTGAAATGGATCCTAGTAAAAATACGTAAATATAAAATAATTGTTTTTTAGTTATATGGCTAGTCATACTTATATGCTGACGACCCTGCTTACGACTTCTATGTTCATAGCAATAATATTGGAATATGAAATTTTCGAAATCGGTGTGAGCAAACTGCAACCAGAAACGTTGGCCATTAAATTCTCGTTTTATGCATTTATCTTGCAAATAATCGGGATATACGGCATATTGATACCAAGTGCCTGTAAACTGCAAAAATATTTAAAAAGAATTTACCAAGTTAAGAGCATTTGTGCACATACCGAATATTCATTTGTCATATCGTAGGGAAGTCGCATAAACTTAGGGCATTGTCCTTGAAATGAGTTTTCTAGCCTTCTCGAAGAGGTCATAGGTAGACAAATTTGACAAATCACAAGACAACTAAAAGGGAGGGTCAGTTTTTTTTTTTAATTTAAATATTAATTATACGTATTTCAACGCACCTCATTAATTTTAACATATTGTTAAAAGGCGGGTTATACTATACTAGTGTAAAATATACCAAGAATATTAAGTCAAGTTTGTTATGATAACTACAGTTTAGAGTGGTATTCGTTTTTGTAATTAGTTAGACTTTATTTTTGCACTTAAACATAAAATTTTAGATTCGTTCTGCTTATCAGTCATACATTCGACAATTAGAAACGCCGTCAGTGGATGCCAGTACATATATTTATAAGGTCGCCATTTAGATACTTAATTTAAGAGTAAAATAGGAGATGCAGATATGAAGACAAATTCCGAATTAAGTGTAGCTGAAAAATATCTTTTTTTTTTTTTCAAATATAAAGCCATGCACTGTGCGACTTGTTGTACAACTTGGGTAAGAATTAGGCCATAGCTATCGACAGCGAACAATAAACAATTATTTAACACCATTGACCCATATCACGTTTTTTCACTTTGACGAAATCTCATTTGAAATACTGCTTGATTAAATCTTATTAACCTTACCCCAACGGGTAAGTATATCGGCAAAAATTAGTGAAGCGGGCCACTTCTTAGGTCGACCTCAACGATTAAGATGATTTTTACCTCTGTGAAAGTGCTTCTAGCCAATAAAACACCGAGTAAATTTTAAATGCCAAACTCCGATTAATTACACTAGTAAACAAATTTTAAAAAATTTTGGTATCCTCAACATGTAAAATGGCACGCTAAATCCCAAAATGAAGTGCAAAAATTTTTTCAAGGAACTGATTTCGAGATATTTGGAAAAAAACATTTTTCGAAATGAAAAAAAAGTGTCTTTACTTCACAGCAAATAAACAACTTTTTTACTTAGCTGTAGATAACTGAATTACCTACCCAATATACTTGGAACATATTTTTGTCAAATTTACGGTTTTGACGCTATTTATGCATTCATATGAAATTTTTCGTAACTTTTAGTAAATTTTTTATTTCGAACGTAAATTTAAAAATTTTAAAAAAATTTTCATACAGTTTTTTTCATGCCTCGTAAAGTTTAATCGATTACGAAAAAAATGAGTGGCTGTTTATCAAAATCTGAGGCTCGAAATCATTAGCCTAAAACTTCAACAATTGAAATTGATCCAAGGTCTGTTTTAAAACGTTAACCAGAACTAAAACTTTAATATCAGACGATTACACCTGCTCTTTCAATTTAAAAAAGAATCATAATATTCTCAAATTATAATAAGAATTTCTGTCTTAGAAGCTATGTATGTGCAATCCAGCGCAGTAGTTCTTAAAATAATTTTAAGCGTTCTCAAACGTTTCTTGAAGAAGAAATAAAATAATAATTTGTTGGAAAAATCGTTCTTACGGCACGAAAAAATCTTGTTTTATTCACAAAAAGCTCTTTTTTTTCGAAAAACCTTTAAGTGGCAACAACGACATTGTTTTTCTAACTTCAACTTTTCTAAGATTCTGTATTGAAATGAGGCTTACGCACAGCGCAAGCTCTTTTTATATAGGGTGTGCCATCTGTTGGTTTGTTTGTTAATTGCATTTTATTTTTACTTTTCTAAGATTCTGTATTGAAATGAGGCTTACGCACAGCGCAAGCTCTTTTTATATAGGGTGTGCCATCTGTTGGTTTGTTTGTTAATTGCATTTTATTCGTATATTTTCAAACAAAATTGGGCAAATGTATATAGCAAATGCAAGTACTTAACTACTTATTTATGTATGAAAAATAATATCGCAGATGGCCCACCCTATATATTCTAAAGCCTTTGAATTTGTGTAAAATATTGCTGCTGCTATGAAACCAACAGATGGCTAAAACTATATATTCTAAAGCCTTTGAAAATATTGCTGCTACTATGATTTATCATCAAATATCTTTGTTTCCAGGTTATTTTAAGATAGAAATCAATAAATACTAACTGCTTACTTACAAATGCTTAAGCAAAAAAAAGGCATTCAAAAGCAGTATCTTGGAAGTAACCAGGCAGCCATTCATTAAAATAAAGACGCACCAAAAACCTCAAACGCAAAAGCTAAGCCAGACTTAGTCAGTCAGTCAGTCATCTAGTCTGAGGCCAGCTGTTGCAGTTATCACACTCGAACACTCTCTAACACACAGACGCTTACCAACACTCACAGACACACGCACAAATACACAGATGTTTTTCAACACTCAAACAAACAGATAGCGGCTGAAGTACATCTCTCATGGAAATATTTTCTTATATGCAACGGAACTGGCTCTAAGTTTCTAAGAAACATGTTTTGCCAGTTCTCTCAATGGGAAGGACAAGTGACTGCTAAAGATGAAGGCGACTCACTGACTGACTGACTGAGTGACTCAGTGACTGACTTAAACCGAGCCAAATCTCAAGTTGAGTCAAGTTAGTAAGCCAGCCGACAACTTAAGCTGCATTCAAGTGCATGTCGGGTCTTATCTAAGAGTTTTGCTTGGAATCTCTTCTCTTCTCTTTTTTTTTTTTGCACTAATGACGTCTCTTTTGGTTAAGCAATTTAAGACTTTTAAACTGTAGTTAAATTTAATATTAAAATGAGCACAGTGTTGTGTAACGCAATACCTAAAAGTATGCCACATACATGTCTGTGTACACCACATACACACACACACACACACTCAGTGTGTGGCCAGCCGCATGTCAATGTCATTATGCAAGAAATGGCGGCGGTTCGTTCTTTGGTTGAGCCAACATTTCAAACCAGCCACAGCATTAAGTTTGCATTTTTTATGCCAGTGTTGTATAACAATAAATGAATTTTTAACACAAAATATAGTAGATTTCTTTGTGTGACTGTGTATGCGTGCCTACAGCCAGAGTTCATAAAACAATTTTTATGCTCCAATTTACAATCAAGACACGCACTAAAAATTCATTGCCACCTGAAGCATATGAATTTGTGTGTGTGTGTGTATGTGTCAGTATATAAATGTATTTGTTGACATTCTAAATAAAACCCGCTTTTGTTTTATTTTATTTGTATGAGCTGTATTTTATATTTGATTCTCTATGAAATTTTATTACAAGTTCTTATGTAGTATTGAAACATTTTATAGAGAAAATATTGCTCAGTGATGCATTTAAAACAATAAAATCTACATAGCAATATGTTTATTCAATACTTGCATTTAGCAATAAAAGAAAAAAATCAACCCAATACGTTTCAATTAATATATTTTTGTACCCCACAGCGTGTACTCTTTGTGCGCACTGTGCGTATATTTGATATTTTTTAGTAATCTACTTGTTTTGTTTATGTCACAAGGTAAATAACAAATATAGATTATTTGTTATTTTTAAACACAAATGTGCAACAATTTTGAAACAGTACTCTGAAAGCGTTTTGATTCTTGTTCTTTGTAAATTTTGAAAATGAAGATCAGAATATTTTTTTTTGTATTTTTTTTTTTTTCTCTAGTGGACTGAAATTACTTTTTTTAATTTTTTTTTTTTTTTTGAATACATATAATGCATAATATTAGGAAGAAACAATGGAGTTAAAAAATTAAGGAACTTTAAAAATATTGACTATATCATGAGATATCAAATTCCTTCAGTTTCCGTCAATACTGAAAAATTAACGCGTAATTAAAAGCCGAAATTTTGAAAATCCGTTTATTATTTTCTTGAGCATCAATTTTCCAATCTTATTGTATTGGGTATATCATTTTTATTATTTAATTAATAAATTAGTCTCTATTTTATATGGAATCCTAGAAACTATTTTTGAAAAAATGAAAATAAAGAATACAATTTAATTTTTTTTTTTGCTATAGACATTTTTTATTTATTTTTAATAAATCCATATTAGATATACTAGATACAATTTTATTTTTTACATCAGGAAATTACAAAAAATTATAGTCATATATTTTGACTTTGAAAATGTTTTCAGTTCTAAATCTCGTTTAAACATTTTTTAAAAAGTTTTTTTTTTTTAATTTTGATGAAGAAAATTACTTCAAATTCATTTGTTTTTTTTTTTTACGTGGACTATCAAATATTTTTCTGCTTTCATTTTTAATTTAAATTTTTTAGTTTTATTTAGCTTAGTTTTTGAAAATGTTTCTAGTTTTAATTTTAAAAAATTTGCAAATTTTTTTTTTTAATTTTTTTTTTTTTTTAAATTAAAAAAATTTTTATTTTCTAAATTTAAAATTTGCAGTTTAAAAATTTTTCTTAATTTCAATTTTGATAAAAAAAAATTTTTTAAATTAAGAAATTTTATTTTTTTAGTTCTAATTTTTGTTTGCAAATTTTTTTTAGCTTTGATTTTGATAAAAACTCTTTCTCAAAATTTTTTACTTTAAATTTTAAATGAAAAAATTTTTTTTTTTTGTTGCATATTGTAGGTAAATAATTTTTGCACCTAAGTTATAAGTTAAGCTACGTTGTAGTGAAAGTGAAAAATGATTTTAAAAATACTTTGATTTTTTTGGGGCCTATTGTTTTGTACTTATAAGCAAATGGTTTAAAAAAAAGGAACTGGAAATATTCAAACCATATTTAGTATCTTAAGCTCTTCTACAATAAAAATAATTGAAAAAAAATTTTTTTAAAGATAATATGTTCAATTTTAATTTTATGTTCCAACAGAGGCTAAACAATATTTATGTATTTATAAAATATTTAAATTTACATGAATTTTTTTCTTTGTATAAACCTTCTACATACTAGTGTGATGCTCAGAAAAAAATTTTAATCAAATCATTTTCAAAACTTTATAAACAAGCTTTTTTTATTAGCTTCTTTCTTTGAAAAAGACTCAAAGCACATTAAAAGAAATTATAAAATAAAACGCGAACGGAAAAAAAAAATACCCAAAACAAATGGCAAAGTAAAAGAAAAATTGCCATAGAACAATTTTAAAAACAATTTTGCTTTAAGGAAATAATTATGCTGGTATGGCAAGTTGCAGACGCAACAAAAACAAGTGCAAAAAAGTTTAAGGCCGAATTCGAGATACACTTTAGTAGCATATTTCGAGGAAACTTTAACTAATTACTATTTTATATGACAGTATCGTCGTTGGAATTAGCTTCTGATTAGTTATATAATCGTCACCAATGAAGATGGAGAGAAAAAGTGTGTCGTCTAGTCCTTGAAACAAATATTTTCAGTTTTAAGTCAAGGACGAAAAATTATACATGGTACGCTCAAATCACAAGTTTCGAGCCAGGATAGTTCTTAGAATTTCCATGATCTAGGCGTTCATACAGAGAGACAGATAAGCGGATTTCTAATCACCTGCTGACCATATTGGTAGAGTAACTTGTCTGATGTCTCTGGCGTCTCCCTTTTCTATGTTGCATAACACGAATTTAATATACCTTTTATTTTAAGATACCGGGTATAAACATCAACAGCAATTGAGACAAAGAAAGCGCAGACAATGAAGGAGGTGAAAATTGCATTTGTAAATTGAAGCAGTAGGTGAAAGAGAGAGAGAGAGAGAGAGAGAAAGAGTGTACACGAGAGAGTGAGAGAGAAAAGCAACAGCAAGTAAGCTTGGGGTTGCATTACATGCATGTTCCGGCGCAAGTATCTTCGTCCATGCACACACAGAAACACACGCATACTAGCGAGCATGTTATGCGCACACACAGATACTAGGTATCTACTAATATGTATGTACATATGTGCTCTAAGAGCGTCGCATTAAGGCTACAGATATTTATGCGAACTTGTACTGCATTACCTTTAGTCGTCTTTGAATGTGTAAGCAGCTAAGACGGTTACAGATGCGTGCATCTCTAAGATGCATATGTATGTACCAACGTAAGTATGTATATATAAGCGTTAAGTAAGCGTAACCGACTACGAGATACCTAACAGTCGAAGAGATGTCCGAGAAAGGGATAACCTTTAAAAATGAATCTTTGGTACAGCTAAGTGAATCTTTCAATAATTCGTTGAGTACCACGTTCAGAAGGACTATTGTGTGCAACAACAACAATACAATATGGAGCATAATCTTGGTAAAATTGGTATTACCTAGACCTGGGTCTAGATGATACCTGTTCATCTCGACTGTTGATGGTGATCAATTTTGTATATACTTTATAGGATGGCAATAAACATACACTTTTACTTTTGAGTCAAGGGTATCAAAATTTTGTATGTGTCAGCAGTATGTTTGAAGAGTAAAATGCATTTAACGAAAAGCTGGAAAATTGTAATGTAAAGTAAGGAAATTATATAACATGCTTCTGTTGTTTTTGTTGTTGCTGCTGCGCTCTAAATGAGCAAGTCAAGAAGTTGTTATGTATCTAACTTCATTTGTGTATCTGTGTGTGTCTGTTTGTTTTTGTATGAGTGTGTGTTGACAATATGTATGTGTTTTTGAAAATGACGCTTGCTGCACCTTTATTTAAGAGACAGGTTTCCCTTTTTCGCCTTATTTGTTGCATTTTGTTGTTGTGCCAAAGATTTAATGCAGACGCATGGAAAATGGTACAAACGCCGCATTGCATTGGTGTAAGTGTATATCTATGTGTGTTTATATGTATGTATCTACGCTTGTAAGCTGAGCATATGTGCTGTGTCTGTATCTGCGTGCGTGTGTGTGTGCGTATATGCGCGTATCTGTATAAGTGTCGGCTCGCCTTGAGCTTGGCTGCATAAAGTCATTAAGTGGGGGAAATGAAAATAAATTTACGCTTGGTAAATAAATCTCTTGGTTTCGCTTCTCTTTTCATACTTTTTTCTTATTTTCCTTTTTTTTTTGTCGACAGAAAATTTCTTAATTAAATTTTTTTATGAAATACACCAGATAACAACAATAAAAACAAAAACAATAGCGCTGCAGCTATAAAAGAGAGGCATGGCATGCTACTTCCCGAAAGTGTCATCATTTTGTACATCTCACTTTTACTACTTAAATATATTTTAAAGATTAACATTTTTTATAGTAAATGGTTATCTGCAGTTTAAGCAAAGTAAATTCTCTATATTAGAAGATCCGTTTCTGCTTCAGCTGAGGGTGACATTCGGCCATTTTGAAATTATTTTAAGTTCATAGATATGCTATATTTGAAATTTTCTTGTAAGATTCTTCTGTATGTTTACGATGATGTTTTAATTCTTTCCGCATATCCGTTTAGCCTTGGGTCCCCATAGATGTAATTGGCAGACTGCTCAAACATAGCAGAAGAAGAATCGATGAGTTTTCATAAATGTCAAGTAAGAGTTTTCCTTAGATTTACACTCCGAACACTTGTATAATACAAAAATATATCACGTTGTCTTGCAAACTTAAGAAAAGATTTTAACAATAATAAGAAAAATTAAAAGAAACATTGACAAAAAGTTCTTTCACATAGAGCTCGATATTTTTCATAATTATCCTTAATTCCAGAATTTTATTGGGTCGTTCACTAAGTAATTTCGTTTTTTTAGTGCAATTTAAACACGATTTTTTTAATTGTGTAAAACATTTTATGAAATTATATATTCTCCATTTTAATCCAATACCTTTTGCCATCTTTCGGGCAAGAGATTGATTCCACGCTGATAAAATTTTTGATCCTTGCAGGCAAAAAACTGGTCCAAGTGGTTTTTGACGTCCTGATTTGAGGTGAAGGTTCTCCTATCCAAAAAATTGGGTGTGGTAGCACATCCCATTCAAGCTGCAAAAGCTTTTGGCGAGTCATCAAACTTGTATGACGTCTCGCATTATTCTGGTGGAACACTACACCTATTCTATTGATCAATTCTGGCCTCTTCTGTTTGACTGCATCACTCAATTTGTCCAGCTGATCACAATACACTTCAGAATTAATCGTGGTATTGTCGGGCAAAAGTTTAAATAAACGATCCCTTTGAAATCCCACCAAACAGACAACATAACCTTTTTTCGGCCTTCGAAGTGGTTTGAGCTGGTTCATCCTTTTTAGACCATGATCTCTTGCGCTTCACATTGTTGTAAGCAACCCACTTTTGGCCGGCAGTAACAATGCGCTTCAAAAATGGATCACTTCTTTGACGTTTGATAAGCAAATCACAGTCGTTAATGCGACGAAGCAAACTTCGTTCTGTAAGAACATGAGGAACCCATATGTCAAGCTTCGAAATTAATCCTAGACGTTTCATGTGCTTGTGAACGGTCGCGTTAGACAAATTTAATATTTCAACAATCTCTCAAGTTGTTATTCGACGATTTGCATCGACCAATGACCTTATTTTATCCACATCGGCTTCAAGAGGCCTTCCAGGACGTGAAGATCGTTCGTTTAAGATCGAAATTGCCGGAAAGAAATTTTGCAAACCAATTTTGGCATTGGCGTTCGGTCAACACATCTTCTCCGTACACATCACATAATTTTCGCCTTGCATGAACTGCATTTTTACCCTTTTGATAGTAAAACAGTAAAATATGCCGAAAATGTTGTTTTCGATCTTCCATCTTTGATAGGGCACCAAACAAAAACTATTCCAAGAATTGTAACAAAATTTTTTACAAAAAAGCCTTACTATATCAGCTGTTCAAATATATAAAGGTAAAGCGGTTACGTGTGAAGTTGGCGAACAAATTCAATAAGATCAGCTGTTGTCATCAAACGAAATAACTTAGTGAACGGCCCAATATTATATTATGTATTTTCTGAAAGTAAACGTATTAAACCCCAAAAATAATATACCAAAAGGTTCTAGAAAACCAAAAAATTCCATTAAGCCAAAATCATATTTTCCTCTGTAAGAGTTTTTGTGTTTTTTCTCTCACAAAAAAAAAAAAATTTTGTAAATCTGTTTGCGGAAAAACTGATTTCGTCAAAAAAGAACTTTAGATAAAAATGCAAAATTATTATTTACTTCTTGAGAACGTCATCTTCTGCCTAATCAGAAATTTTTCTTTTTTTTTTAGAAATTATAAGACTTAATCTTAATCCCAAATTAGGAATTTCCGCATAAGAGTTTCAAAAACATAATCAAATTTTATGTTCATGGGTAATTTCATTCTGCTTAAGTAAAGTTTAGTTTTCCGTTCCGTAACCCAATGTGATCAAAATTTTCCCTTGATGGCTTATTCTCCCATAAATTCAGTTACATTAAAAAAATACTAAAATTTTTGTAAAATTTGTTCAAGCGTGATTGTCGAAACTCTAGTATTTTGTTTGTGCTGCTTCTATTTAAATTCAATTATAGTATTAAATTGGTTGCAAATCTTCTCAGGGTAAAATTTGCTGTGACCATGAAATGCTTAAATTTTTGTCTTTCCAATGCCTTAATACCTAATCAGCTGTGTCAGTTCATCTGCCACATTACTCCACTGACTTCAACTAAACTTACTTGCAACAAAGTTGAATCCAAGACAGCCACAAAAAACATCAAACTCAAAGTTAATGCAACTTACAAAATGAGTGCAACATTTATAGGCACACTTGTATGTGTGTGGAGAGGGGGGATTGTATGTGTGTTTGCGCTTACATATATGAGTGTGTATAAATATAAGCATTATGGATATATGTTAGCTGTAAATTTTCATTTTTATGAAGTTCCACAAAGTATGTGGTTACGTTTTGCAGAATATTTTAAGCCATCAAGTACTACAACAAAAATATTACAACAACAACAACAATAACGAAAGCAGGATGTCAAGCAAAGAAAGCAAAAATGTTTGCATATAAAAAGTGTTTAAAATGTGTTGCCAAGTCAGCGAAAAGTTGAAGCCAAAGCCGAAGCCATGAAAGCGGCAGTGACAGCGCAGCAGGCAGCAGAGCAGTAACAGCGCCGCACAGTGGTCGAAATGGACGATCTTGCTTAAATAATAACTTTTCAAATATTTGAGATAATTTTAATGGTCTGAAAGGTAAGTCTTTCGACCCTTATGAAAAAACAAATAATTTTTGTTTTATTTACTTTACTGGAACTTTGTTATTTTTGGTTTCTTGAAGAAAATAAAACATAGTGAAAAATGTACACATATAAAAATTTTGAACCAACTCTGCCAGTAACAACAGTAATTATCAGCTTTAACAAGCTTGTACTATAATTTGAATAAGGTAGGAGCTGTTTATAAATAAATAAATAAAAATATCAGCTTTAAAAATTTTGAATTCCAAGCGCAAATGTCGCTCGAAAAATTTCACTATTTTCTTTAGAGAAACAAAATCGAAAAATTACCATCAATCATTCGCGATAATTATTTCATTTGATCCAAATACTTGTATCTTTTAATCAATAGCCTCTGGCATATTGAATAGCAAGATGGGAATTTGAACCAACATACGAATTAGATAAATTTTCATATTTATCGACTAATCTTAAAACGATTCGCCATAATTTTGTTTGTAGTTTTTTACTGAAATATATTCATTCAATCCATTAAACTTTATAAATTTATTTAAAATGAAGAAGCATAAATATATTTAAAAAAGTCTTAGCGTACTCAAGCACTTTTCAAATCAGTAATAAAAACAACTCGATATAAAAAGTGTTTAACTAATTTAGGATTTCGGCCACTGTGCACAGGTGCGTTCCATTGAGCGCTGCTGCTATCGCTGCAGTCAGTTTAACACAGGAAAAATAGTGAAAAGAGGGAGGGAAAATGGTGGGAAAACATAAAATAAGAAGATGCTTAAGCGCAGCTAATGATGGGTGCAAAGCCAAAGCTTAAACAATGTGAACAGCTTATGCCAGAAGCAAAAACAATTCCAATTACAACAGCAACAACAACAAAAACAGTAGCTACAAAAGCAAATATAATTCTAATGCCCATTAGAAATCAACTATCCATTAATTTTCTTAAACAGGTTGGCAGGCCTTGTGGGCAACAAAATTCGGCCTCTTGTTTTTCTTCGTAGACAAATTTCAATTACGGTCAAGCAATTTCCCAGCAATCAATTCATTACAAATATTTTCCTTGAACGTGCAGCAAAACAAAACAAAATAAATTCACACACACACCGATCACACACACACACATCAGCGGCGGAGGCTAATGGGGATTTATGGGATGAATAGAATTGTTAACAAACAATATTTTCTAAGCATCAAAAAAGGACATTGAGTGTCTCCATTGAAAAGAACAGGCACTGAGCGCAGAATCCAGCTTTAGTTTGAAGATACGCGCACAGTCAACTTAAAGGAAGTTGAATGGTAAGTCTGGTAACCAGTTGCTAAGGCAAAGATAAGAGTGACTTATAACTCAATCAGCGACGTTCACCAGGTAAGCTCCATCCCATACGTGTTTTTTAAGGAAGGGGATAGCCGGCAAGCTTTAACTTTAGATGGATTCGCATTAATAGCATAGCATAAGCCAGTCGTGTTTGTCACAAAATTTTCATTTCTATTTATTCGTTTTATTTTTAAGATACTAGGGGGCTTGTTTTTATATATGAACGTATTTAAATTAAAAAAAAAAAAATTTTAATTGAGAACACAAACATACGACAACTTGCTTGCGCCATCTAGCGTCCTCGCTAAATAGAATAAATATAAAAATAAATGATGACGACGAGGATGCCAAAAATCTTTTTATGTTATAATGAAATATTTAATATGTGTTTGTAAGGCTTTTCCATTTTGAAATTAATTTCTTTTGCACAACTTCATTTACAAACAAGAAAAATTAGTGAGTCAGTGACTATATTTTATTTTAATTACTCAGCTTTTTTAGAGTCCAGTAAATTTAAAAATTTATAAAAATTAAGTACATAATTTCGTTTTGTTTTGTTACATTTTTTATTTAACAAATTGAGTCTAGTATGTGGACTAAATTCACAGATTTTACGCAACTTGCTATTGTTGTCTTCGTATTATTTTGATTTTTTTTTTCTGAATAATATTTTATTTAATTTTAATATTTCGTCTTCTTCTTATGTCCTGATACTCCTAGTGCAGCATAGGGCCATAATATTTGACTTATAATTAATTTTTTTTTTTTAATTTTATTTAAGTTTTAAAGGTCAAGGAAAATTGTTTTATATAATCTTAGATTTTGAAGAATTGTATAGGACAGATAATATTTAGCTCCAACTTTATATTCTTTTTAAATAAAACGTTACCAGAGCGTCTTCGTGCTCAAACGTCTTGTGTTCGAAAAAATTCCTAAAATTGATAAGATGGAAAATAATTGACAGGTTTATTCGGCCATGAAAAAGATGGTAATAAATTATTACGAATCAAGAGATCCATAAAAGATTATTTTTTTAGAGATGGCTTATTACTTTAAAATACCTGTTGGTAAATTCATTTCTTGATTCTCGTTAAACACAGTGTATAATAAAAGTTGCAAAGACTAAATATGAAACTTGTGGACTCGTCAGAAGTTTTCGGCCCGTATTTAGGTAAGGTTTCTTCCAACACACAAAATGAAAAATCATTGAAGCAATATTTAAATAAAAATGAAAAGATGATTAATTTAGTAAAAATTAATTAAAAGAAAATTATTTTTTTTAGCTAAGTGATCGATACGCGGTTCGCCCGAATTCTCTTGCTTGCGCCCTGGCCGGTCATAGACCGCGAAGACACCTGATACGTCTCCACCCATGTGACCTCAGAAGTCGTCATATCTTCTAAATCGTTATAATAGCTCGTGCTTCCTTTCTACGTATTATGAGAAAATGTTTAAAGATTTATGAATCTCGCTATTCTGTGCTCTCTTAGAATAAAGGCATTTGAATATTTTGTAGATTTAGTCGAATCTATTGGTAAATTTTGTTTTTGTAAATATTTTGTAAAGCTGTAAATATGTTTATAGTAATTTAAGCCCTATCACACACAAAATTATATTTTCATGTAGCAATTAATTTTCATCAATATTCGATTATAACCTAATTTGTATCGGTTGATAACCAATAAAATTATATATAAAAAAATAAAAAAAAAATTGTATAATTTTGATACAAAAGTCTTCCAACATTGCCTCAAATTTGCTGTAGGCTTAAATGTTTAAGATTCTTTCAGATAAAACAATAATTTTTAATTTTTTTATGATATGAAGATCACAAATTCTTTCTACTTAGCCTCAAATAATCTGTAGGATTGATGGTTTATCCGGGTTTATTTAATATAGTTTAGTTTCATTTAGTGCATATAAAAGAGTCTTATAGCTAGTACAACTTTGATTAATTCAGAGACTTTACATTCTTAAACGACTTTACAAATTTAAATGACTTTTATAACTTTAATTTTCGGCTGCTCTGACTACCAATTTTACAACTGGCACTTTCAACTGCTCATTCTCTACTCATCGCTATCGGCTGCTGACTGCTCTCTGCTGCTTCTTTTCTCTCATTCGTGCTGCCAAATCCGGCTGTTGTCCGTGCTGACAACTTCTGCTAACCATCTTTACATAATCTCACAGCAAAATTTTACAATTTCTGTTATATTTTTTTGTTTTTCACTATTTTTACGCACTTTTCCTGAACTAATTTAGGTCTGGTGATGACCGCAGAGGGCACTAAAAAAATAACCCCCAGTAAATCTGACGCTCCGTTCTTTAATTATATTATAACAAACACTTAAATTTTTGTTATGCGTACAGATAAAATGCTTAACATGTTTTAGCTCCCCTTTACAAAATTGTATGGACGCCACTGACACAAACACGCACATACACGTGCCAGCTGTTGCCAAGCAAAGGCTCACACAGACAGACACGGAGACAGAGTTGCCACATATGCCAAACAACAATTTGGTTCAATTAACTGCAATTATATGGCAGACAATTGAAGAAATTCGTACGAGCAAAAGAGACAGCTAGTCGATGAAATTGATATATTACTTATGCAGCCATCTCACTCAGTGTCTGTGCATTTTATAGGCTTCTGTTGGCTGCACTTAATTAGTCACATAGCAAATAAAGCTCAATATTCAATAAATTGTTTTGGCTAAATGAGTCGTTCGTGGATTGATTGGCAGCACTGTTTCTCAATTGAGCACGGAATGAACTCGACTATACAGCAGTCTTCAAAGGGACAGGGCTCAATAAAGTTGACTGCTACATTTGGCAACAATTAACTTTCAATTAAATTTAAGTAGCAAATTTTAAATGCAACAGTGACAACTTGTTTATTGTTGGCTTAAAAAAAGGCAAAGAAAAAAATAAGGATTTGCTTACATTTTAGGGAATCCATTGTAAAATAAAAGTTTGCCCAAGCTGTCAACACTTTTGTCGAGTTAAAGTAAGTGTTTACAAGAATGTATGGGTGTGTGGGTGTACATGGGTAAGTGCTTACTTGCCTGAAGCACATAAACGTCACAATTACATAAGTAAACAAACACTTCTAAGTTACCAGCTGAGAAGCTGTCGCTCGTTTAGTGCGTAACTCCCTAACGCTAGAGATGTGCGATATTTACGTTACGATGATTTCATTACAAATTAACATATCGATAGTTTTTATACGTTTATAGTCCAGCTAATGTAAATATGTAATTTTCTAATCTCTTAATCAATAGACTTAAGACGATTAAGAAACAAAATTACTTTAATTTTGATTTTTTTCTTTTTTTCTTGCTTTTATTTTATTTTGTCTAAAGTACCATATTATATAGTTTTTTTTTTTTAATTTCCACTTGATTCTTAGCATACTATTAAAAAACAATCCTAAAAAAAGTATTTTTAAAAAGAAATGCATATAATTTTTTATGTGTTTCTTATAAAACTTTATAAAAAAGTCATATAAAAATAAATCTTTTTAAAATTAAAAAAAAAAAAAAATTACTAATATATTTCTTAAAAACATTTCTAAGCTTTCTTTTGGCTCTGAGTATACAGTCAAAATAATATAATCAAATAAAAGTAATTTGGTAATACGAAATACATATATTTTCGCACGCATTTTTCAAAAAGCTTTTTTTTATAACAAAAAAAGAGTATATTTTTTTGAGATTTTTATATTATAAGTCAATAAAAATACAATTGCTTTTTTCAATTTTGCTTAAAAATTTTTGGGAACTAATTTATACATTTTTATTTTTTCATTCAAAATTTTTTAAAAATAAATAAAAACTTTATTTTCCAGCTTATGACCTAGATCATGGGGGCCGGATGCTTAGCGTAAAATGTGGCTTAAGAAAGGAAATATCCAGGAAGGTAAGACATAAGAATAAGATATATCGCATTAATATATATATCTGCCGATTTAATTTTTGATTTCGAAAACACTTGTAAGCCGCGATATCCCAAAAGCTCCAATAGTCGACTCTACTGATGATGAATAAATTTTAACGTTCGTTTAAAAAAGATACGTTTTAGACATTGGGTTTTTTGTACAAAATAATGTAAGACTATCTTTTTTGTCACATTTTTCTTTTTTTCTAGGCTTTCAGCTACATGTCACACTTTTGCTTGCACTCAAGCCATAGCACTTTTAGGAACCATTTTCTTTCGTTAGTAACTTTGCATAAAAATGCAAAAATTTGCACATCTCTGTTTCTCTGTTTCTAGACTTGCAACGAGTTGCCTGAACAATGTGCTACAATTTAGAAAACCTTTGAGCCACACCACGCCCGGGGCATAATAAACACTTGACCTATAAACTCTACCGAGTATGATGCTGTTGCAACTGAACTGGCTCAAAGTGTAGTGAAGTCCAAGTCAAGTGCGGATGTAGTAGATGAACATGTCTATAAGTGTGTGTGTGTGTGTTAGCAGCTTGGTGATATGAGTATGTGTGTATCTGTGTGTGTATGCTAATTTGGCCATTTGTTTTGGGCCATTACTGTTGCAACTGTTGATGGCACTTGCTTTGACTTAAATTGCTTACGTAAGCACACACACACACACCTTTTTCTTTGAAAAAAAAAAATACGCTAAACTTTGCCATTTTGTAGTTTAATTGCATTACACTATCACGGGAAATGCCACGCCCTTTGCGCCTTTTATGCCCTTTACGCCTCTAGATTACTTTGAAGGAGAATGTTTTCTCATTTATTTTCAATTTCATTAAACTTTCTGCCAGCTTTGGCCATTTGCTCGATGTCACCGTAACATTGCAGCAAAACAAAACTTATAATTGGTTTTTAGTGCTTATTTATGCCTTTTTCCATTTTTCTTTTTCTTATTCTTTCATCAAATACTCTTACCCAGAAAGCCTTCTTAATGCTATAAAAATACCAAAGAAAATTTGCTACCACTCATAATGTTATGTACAAAAAAATTCTTCTTACATCAAAAGCTAAAAACCAAAAATAAGAAAAAAAAATTCCAAATTAAAAAAAAATTAGAAGAGTGAAAAAGAAAAAATTTTATTTAAAAAAAAATAAAAAATTTAATTTTATTTTTATTTTTGTTTTTATTGTATAAAGAAACATAAAAATGATTTAAATTTTACGTAGTTCATATTAAAAAAAAGTTTTGTATCATACATATAAGATTTTCTAAAACATTTTTTTTAGCTTTTGTTTTTAAGGAAGTTCTTAACCTTTAATACCTTCTCAGAAAAACAGTTACCATAGTTTTCTAACATTAAAAAAAATAAAAATTTTTAGCTTTAAAAAAAAAAATTTATTTTTGTCATTTAACACTTTTTTTACATTTAAAATCTTTATTTTTTTACTCTTACAAAATTTTTTTAATTTGACAGATTTGACAGTTGTTTTAAATTTTAAGTTTTTTTTTTAAATTTTTTAAATGTTAAAAAAAAAGTTTTTAAATCCAAATATTTTTTTGTTTTTTATTTAAAAAAAAAAAATTTATTATTACGAGTTTTTTCCTATAAGAGCAAAAACTACCTTAGTATACGGTTGCTAAAAATATTGCAAGTATTCGGAATTTTGCTATCGATTGAAGAGATCGTTCTCAAACGTGGTCTTCTACACTTATTTTCAACAAAATACTTTTAATGAATAGAAAATATAGAGAGGGGTGAGAGGAGAGGTGGTGTTAGTAATTCCTGTGGATTAAAAAAATAAAAACTCATTTTATCATAATTCTCTTTTAGTTCAATTTTATTTGAGATGCTATACATATTTCGAAACTTTTTTTGCCTATAAATTAAAAAAAAGTATGTATTTATATAACATGTATTAGAAGGGACAATGAAAAGATTGACCTATAAATTTGCTATTTCAGGAAATACAAAAATAAATTTCAGACCGTATCTACCCTTACCTGTAAATCTCTTTTTTTTATAGTTATGTTATGCAATTAAAACAAGAGAAACCTAACTTGTTATGTGAGCTTTATAGCCAAAAAATATTATGATCTTTTATCTTATCCAAGCGCCTATACTTTTTTTATAAATAAATAAATGTAAATATCTATAGCGAATGTTTTGACTTAAAAAATTAATTTCGGGTATATTGTTAAATAAGCTTTAGCTTTAAAAAATTCTTATAACACTAATCAAACTTTAAAAAGAGTATTAAAACTTTGTTAACGATTTTTTTTTTTTTTTTTTAATCCCTACGCACTAAATGCAATTACAGCATAAATCTGTGTCATTAGACTTTGTAGGAATGTTAATAAAAAAAAAGAAAAAAATAAAAGAATTACTAAGCTTGATCCCATAGCTGACCTCAACCGCAGCTTACGTGGCGTATGAGTTATGTATTGTGCAGCAAAACTTGTAACATCCAACACAACTGGCAAAGTTTTTAATAAAAACTGACAATAATTTAAGTGGAAAGCAAAAAGGATTTGCCATGAAAAGAATTCAAAGCATTTCATGTTTCCGGTTTTAATATTTCACGCACGTTTCTACGCTAAAACATGTCACTTTGGATTTTTATTAACTTGATATATATTGTTGTTATAATGTATGGATGGTACATAACATTTTTTGGGTTGATGCGAATCTCAGCTGTCACTAGTACAGATATTAATCAGAACGAAGTCTGACTTGGTGTTGATGGACAAGCAGCCAATGCGACAAGTTGGGAGTAGGGTTGGGAGGACGCCTTGAAGTATGCAAAGCATTATATATGTAAGTAGCGCTTAGCACATATGGAAGGCATATTAAAAAATACCAACCACTGTGCACGCACAGTGTGACGCACCTCCAGCTGCAACCGCATATACGTCCCGTGTTCGGTTTGGGTAGCACAAAAAAAAGTAATGCTTTATTGACAGGTGTCGATTAAGAATTTAGCATTATGTATGTACTTTTTTTTTCTTCGCTTTTTTTTGTTGGTTTGCAACAAAAAAATATATAAAAAATTTATTACACGCACGAAAACACACAGACGTGTCGCATTTGTTGTACGCCGGAGAAGAATAGAGGCGTCACAGTGAGTTCGAGGGCGTGGCTTTGAAGTGCCCTTCCAAGTGCGCTTATGTCGTGACATGTAAAATAAATCAGCCATGGCGCGTCTTTCTGACGTGGCAACATAGATTTCTCCCCAACGTAGTTTGGTGTTTTTTTGTGTTAAAGTTGCGAACACACATAGATACAAAAAGCACGTACCAGTATTGGTAAGCTGATTGACATGGCTTGTGAATGCGCTGATGACATCTACAAGATTGACAACTGGCCTTGGTAGTTTAATCAATGTGGAATGGTGCATGGAACAAAAGGTATCAACTTGTTTGTTGTCATAGAAATTCGGTCTTTTGAAAGAACGCACCTTGAAAAATATTTTTATTTTTGCATATTGTAAAAAAAAACTATGTGGAGTTGAAAGATTGTAACTGGGAAATTGAGGGAGTGAACTTTTATAATTTCAATCATCATCATCCTTGGCGCTGTAGCTATAATTCAGCTTTGGCCTTTCGAACAATATTTCTACAATAGTCTCTATCTTTTTTAGCTTTTTCCCAGTTTAGGGCGTTTAATTTTTCCAAATCATCTTTAACTCCATTTATCCAGCATGCTCGGGGTCGCCCAACTACTCTTCTTCCATCTGGTTGATTGACACAGGTTTTATTAGTAATTACAGAGACAAACATGGTTTAGTTGTTGGGGTAGCTATGGGCCATTTTCGAAGTGATTTGCTACGTAGAATCCGAATATGGGGACAGATATTTGAGGTTATTTACCCGAAAAACGGGGTTTTTCCTTCTTTTGAGGCTATGTACAGGGTGCAAATAAATTTTATGGTCTGTCACTCCAGTTACATTCTTTAGTAGCACTCTTACCCTTTAATATAAAAGTTCAAGACATGACCCCGGTATTTGTAGGCCTGTGTTATTAGCATCTATCCTAATCGGAACAAGAATTCTTCGTACAAATTTTCTAAGAGTCCACGCCTCACAATATTGATCGGATCATTGTTTTATATATCCGGAGCTTTAGGTTTCTATTGAGAAGGCGTAACTTGAGGAATGTTGAAAGCGAGAAAAATGTTGAGTTCGCAGACTTAATTCTTTCTCTGATATCACTTAAGCAGTCGCCCGAGGAGTTGATGTGCGAAGCATCATATTTCAGCTAGTCGACAACTTTGAAGTTATACTTGTCTATGGTTATATTTTAATCAAAGCGCCGAACCCAGTGCGAATTTCCAGCTAAAAGGAATTTGTCTCCTGCTTTCATGTACTCGCAATCCTCCTTTTCTTGCTAATTTTTCTTTCATATATATCACTGATATGCCGATAATATCCTTGTCATTCGCATAAGCGTGAAGTTACGTAGTAATGCCGCATATCGGATCAGAGGTACGTAGTTCAGCGTTCCTTACTATTTGTTTAACTGTAAGGATAAAAAGTTCTGTGCTTAAGCTATCACCCTGCTTCACTCCAGAGCTTGTTTCCATATCACATTTCGGCTTCCATTTGTTGTCATTTTCGCTAAACGTATTAGTTTGCATGGTATGCCTAATACTTCATTAAGATCCAAATAAATTGCCTGTGATAAATAGTCAACAAATATATGACTTGTATTCATTCCGAATTCTGCGCATTTTTAAATATTTGTCTGAGGCAGAAAATATGGTCTTTTGTAGATCTATTTTGCCTGAAACCCGCCTAATAATCGCCTATTATAGCCTCGCAGTAATATTTAATTATAATTTCAATGAATGAAAATGACTTAATCATTAGACATCTTCTGGGCTATTTGGATCTTCCATAAATAGAAACATATCCGAGGTGAGGATTAGTTTAATTTTTAATATCACGCTGATTAATTAGTTAAAGACTTATGGGTATCCTATTTTTTTCTTTCTGGGTGTTGCATTCTATAAATATTTAGCACTTAGTGTTTAGTACTATGTCTTAAAAATATGTCAAGCCTGTTGCTTTTTAAATCGACCTCTTCGATACTTTTGTCAGTGTCTACCAGCTAAAAAGGAGTATTTAGATGGATATACTCTTCTTTGAAAAGACTTATCTTGAAAAAAAGCGTTCAAAGCAAAATTTAATTTTTTAAGTAGAAAATATTGCCAAGTACCTTTACAAAAAACATAAGAATCGAATCGATTTAAGAAATGATCCGTTTTACTTCTTTGTGGCCATTCATGTTTCAAAAGCTTTAAAAATGTTTTGGACCCGCAATTTCGAACTTTGCAGAATTTCAACTGATTAGGCACTTTTCAATGGATCTTACGAATCATGTTTTATGCTGCATTTACCATATTTCTTATATTTGGAATAATTTAATCATGACACAAAGTATAGTATTTTAGTAAATTCGCTCTTTTCTGCACACATAACTCTTAAAAAACTGAAAATATTTATTATAGCTTAAAAGTTATAATTCATTTAAGTGTCTGTCAGCTATTTGGCATTCTGGTATCTTTTGTTTAAACTTATAGTTGCAGCGACTGCCAAAACTTTTGTTCAGTGAACAAACTCAACATCCGGCGCCTACAAAATGAGGCCGCCGCCATCTTTATAATGTCAACACAATTTCCCATTTATTCGCTTGATGTCACATGGACACACCGCTTTAGCATTTCATGGCAATTTGAACTTGAGTTTTAATTTGAGTTAGGAGTGCGCAAAAATGCGTTTTAAATCTATTTTGCTTTCGCCTTTTGCTTTGGCCAATTAATTAATTAACAAATTGTGTTTGTAGCGTTAAATTATGTTACAGACTTTTAGACTATTAACCAAAGTGTTAATCTATAATGAGAAATGTAATATTAAGTTTCGAGTTGAATTACGTTTTAATGAAATTTTGTTCGTGTTTACGGCTGCTGTTTGCTTTTGATTTTGATTGAAATTATATTAAAGTGTTCATTAGGTGGAAATAAATTATATATGTACATATAATTCAGTTCTTTTAAGGTTCTATGCTCCACTTAGGGGTCAAAAATACATAGTAGTAGTATCCTTCAGTTCGGCTCAGGCCTGAATTTGTCATGAAATCGATTTTCAGTACCAGCCATGAATCTACGCATTCATTTGTCACTGAACTTAACACCTCTTCAGTTCGGCTCAGGTCTGAATAAATCATGAAATCATGCCTAATTTTCAGTACCAGCCATGAATCTACGCATTCATTTGTCACTGTACTTAACACCCCTTTAGTTCGGCTCAGGCCTAAATAAGTCATGAAATCATGCCTGAATTTTCAGTACAAGCTATTAATCTACGCATTAATTTGTCACTGAACTTAACATTTGTTAATGTCCTAGGCGTTCAGTAGGGTTTGCAATCCCGTGTTATAATTTTCAATCCCGGGATTTCGGGATTACATTATCCAAATCCCGGGATCCCGGGATTGATCCCGGGGTTGAATTATTTATGAAAAACACTATACATTATCATAGTTGAATTAAAAATGCCAAGTGGAAGAGTAAAATCTATACTAACAGAACTTGTAGCTAAAGTAGCTATGGACTACACAGATTTTTATTATTTTATTGCTGCAAAAAGGAAACAATTGTAGAAAAACCGTATTTGAGTTTGTGCTGCTTCTTCTCTGTGATTGTTTACTTTTATAAATTGCTGCAAGTTGTCATCAAAATTTAAAATTTATATTTAAAAATGCCAAGACAGACCGTCAAGTCTATGCTGATTGAAGCTGTTGCTCAAAAGGCTTTGGATGAAATCAATTTTCTTGAAGGTTCGTCTGCTAAGACAAATTCATTGTGGAAAAACTAACTTTGTATAATACAGAGACAATGGGTTTGCGTGGCGGCGGAAAAATTGATCAAGTTCTAGATAATTATCATGAGGACATGAATGCAATTATACATTTCCACATCCCGAAGTCAATTGACTGGTGCCAGAACAACAGTTCCAGCATATATTAAGCCTAGTACACCTCCAGAATTTTCCAAGTCGCACTTTTTTTTACTCTTTTACTTGCGTTAACTCCAACAACAAGTAATTATGTCTAATTTTTTTTTGCTTTTTTTACTTGCGTTAATACAGTTTGATTATTTTAAATTTGGCGCTTATTTTTTTCCGAGTATAAGGTAACTCGTTGCTTTTCATACCACGGAATGGCTAAAAAATGGCAAAGGCATTACTGCTGAAAAGGCAGCGAATTAACATATTGTGCAACACTTTCTCAACAAGTCAACAGCATAAAGTAGACTAGGGTCAGGGTTGAGGAAAAGTTGAGTTGAGAGTTGAAACACAGGGTTGTATTTTGCTATACATTTCGTTTTTGTAAAAGTCCTCAAGTCCGCAAGTCCTCAAGTCAACACAAAGCGTGAATACCCTAATTGTAAAAAAAGCAGATTCAATTTTTTAAAGTTTAATGAAAAGAAAAAAAAAATTATGAATATAAATTTCAATTAATTTTACCACGACCCTTTCAACAAATTATCTAACTCTATGTCAACTGTAGACAATAATATTAAAGCTTCAAAATACACATTGCTCATCTATTTCTTTGCTTGTCCAAATGCAAAGTAATTTGCTTCTAATTTTTCGAAGTGTTTCTCAATTCGCAGCTTCAAACTATTTATTAACAAAATCATACATAAAACAACAATAAAATCTGAATTAAATAGAATTGTCTTGAATGTCTTCCAACAAAGCATAAGAAAGTGTGTTGCTTAGCACTTTGGTATAGGCAAATAAGTATAGGGTTTTCCATAAGAGGTGTTATTTTGGTATTCAAAGAAAAATTTCATTTTTTGAGATAAATGATCGAATGTTTATTTCATAATAAAGAGGAAGGTATGCCGTTAAAAATGAAAAACAACATCAGCCAAATGGCCACTACGACCACGCTTACAGGACCATATCCTTTTCATGAAATTTTCCATAACCAAATCGCAAAGTGGCTGCCCTATGTCCTCGATAGGTCCCATGACCCCGCCGGACCATAAACCGCACCAAACAGTCACACGTTGAGGATGGAGAGGCTTCTCAACAATAACTTTTGGTGCTTCTGAGCCCCAGATGCGACGATTTTGCTTGTTGACGTAGCCACCGAGGTGGAAATGGGCCTCATCAGTCAAGATGATTTTTCGATGGAAGATTTTCACCATTTTTGTAGTAAATTTTACTAATTTCAATGCGTTGTTGAAGCGTGTATCGTTCCATTTTTAGCAATGGCATAGTTTCTACTTGTCAAATGGCAAAGAATGAAAGCTTCAAAAGTGACAGCTACCGAAATACCGGGTGATTCAAAATAACACCTCTTGTTGGAAAACCCTATATTTCAGTATTTCGAAAATTTCAAAATATAATTCAGACAAAAGCTAAATCCCGGGCTTAGTTATTTCAATCCCGGGATTTCGGGATTCGGAAAAGCAACGGGATCCCGGGATTTCGGGATCCCGGGATCCCGGGGTTGCAAACCCTAGCGTTCAGGCCTAATACTTATCCGTTATAATCAGCTATTAATTCGGTACAGGTTGACTTTGAAAAGTCATGCCGTAAATCACCGGTCAATTTTTTAAAAAATTTGACATAAATTCAGTGTTGATTAATTTTTAAAAGTCAGGTCTGAAATCACAAGTGCGTTATAAATACAATGCAACAAATATTCTTCATAGATTTTTGACAACATTTCATTATCAATTTTAAATTAAAATTGTATATCATAGTGGGTTGGGCATAACGCAACTGTGATTCCGTCGGCCCAGAGTCAAAAAATATTTTTTAAATATTACAGTTCCTGTAGTTTTTAACCTACCAAGGAAAGAGGTAGGTATAAAAGTTATAAAAATGGATTCAAATGATATTTTTCGTCTTCCTTGAAAACTCGTCAAGATTTTTTTCATAGTTCCTTTTTTTCAAATAGCCGAAGCTTGCGAAGTTTATTTCTACTCTACATTGTAATATTTAGTTTTTTTTTAAGAAAAAATAATAAATACTTACAAAAACCTTTTTCTTGTGTGATAAAAAAAACGTCAGAAATAGCTACGCCCACAAACGCAAACACCAATACTCATATAAAGTCAAATAAAAAAATTCAATTGACTTTTCTTATTTCCTCTTTGCTCATTCTTTTTTGCCTTGCTTGTCTGTCAAAAGAAAGAGATAGACAGATAAATTGTATTTGGCCTTGTTTCTCTTACAAAGTAATGAGCGTTCACTTCTTTTTCATGCCTGAATTCAGGACAAAATTTTTCAGGCCTGAACGACCGAACTGTAAGGTAGTGAAATGAGAATACAGTCTTCTTTGAGCAACTTACCAAAAGATATGTTTAGGAGAAATTGAAAGTAGTATTTGGAACAGGAAGGGAAATTCGAGCCCCTCTCGTCAGTAACGAGCCTTTCGCATTCACTTTCTTTTTTTTTTTTCATTTATTCCGTCCATCCCTATTACTATAGAAATGCTTCACCAGGAACTAGATAATCTACATACAGAGGTGTGTCTAATTTCTCAGCTTTAAATGATTTCTATTATTGATATACTTTTTTTTATAAGAAGGTACTCAACAATTTTTTTCAAATGGGTCCCGATTTTGATGGATTTTTTTTTACTAATTTTGACTTAAAATAAATTAATTAAAATTTCTATACCAAGGACTATATATCTTAAAATTATATATCTTTTTCCTATATATCTTCAAATTATAGACTGTCTTTTTTTCTCAGCTTAAAATCTTTCCTGACAACGATCTTCTTTTTTTATGGTACGGTAATTAAATAAGTTTTTTTAAATGGGTTTTTTGAATAAACCCTGTATAGTGAACATTTTTTTTTGTGACGTATTAAAGCTACTATGCAGATGCTTAAAATTTATTTCAGAAAAATGTAATCGAAATAATATAAATTTATAGTCAAATTTTGGCCAAAAAAAAAAATATAAAAATGTATAACAAAATAATGTTACTCGCTTTGGTGGCAACGATGAACTTTGGGACCCCCCCAGAATTTTGGGATCATAATAGAATACCGCACCACACATTTTGTATTATCCGCATTCCTCCTATCACATCCTGATACTATACGTATATACATACAACAGAAATTTATAATGAGATCGAAGTAGGCGTTGGAAAAGTTGAAATAATTAAATTATGTACAATATTATCGCAAAAAGTACGAAATTAAAGGAATTTTAAGAATTAAAGATAGTCAAATCTTTCATTCCTTGGTTTTATCATTTTGTACAAGATTTTGTGCGGATCCACATAATCTAGCCAACAATGGCTTTTTCTACCCCCATTTAGTTCGCCGAGCCAAACTCGTTTGTTGCGGTTTTACTTGGAGCTGGTGTACTTGGTTACAGTCTCCCTGACAGCGTGCTTAGCTAACTCCCCGGGCAGCAATAGACGGACGGCAGCTTGGATTTCCCGACTCGTTATGGCTTCAGCAGCAATACAGTACCGGGATGGACCCGCTTCAATACTTTGTAAATATAGATGGCATAACTTTCCTTCCTCTTGCGCTTCTCGATGTTTTTTTGGGCTTTGCTATCCTTTTTGGCTGCCTTTCTTCACTACTACCACTCAATATAATCCTGCATAAAAATAAAACGCCTGCAAAAATGTTTTTAGACCACTCAAATTTTACTCTAAAAGGCCAATACAATGTTCACCATGGTCACTGAGCCACAAGGCCCCACTCATCCGCAGCATACATTGCCAGGCGAAAGACGCCAAAAAAACTTTGAAAACTTAAAAAAAAAACCAGAGATAAGGCGTATTCCACAACCAAATCTCTGCAAGAAAGCCAAGAAAGCAGTGCAATATTTGAGTGCTTTGTTTTTTTAACAAGGTCCACATGGTCCACAAGGCACCTGAGGGCCACAAGGGCCCACTGGCCCGCAGTGTGTGTTCCAGGGTGTAGGAGCACACGGATAGCAAGGGCCACATTCGGGCGACTCATAGGGACATGGTGGCGAACAAGGACCGCACGGGCCACATGGTCCACAAGGGCCGCAAGGGCCGCACGGTCCACATGGCGCGCATGGTCCACAAGGTGCTGGTATATATGGTCCTGAAGGCATTGTCAATCCACAAGGTCCGCAATTTGGCACAGTGCAAACTTTGCCAGGACCACATGGTCCGCAAGGTCCACAAGGTCCGCAAGGTCCGCAAGGTCCACAAGGTCCGCAAGGGCCACAAGGTCCGCAAGGTCCACATTTTCCCCTTGGTCCGCATGGTCCACATGGTCCGCAGGGGGTTTCACTCACGGGATATTGATTGGTGGAAAAGCATGGTAATGGACAACAACCGCCACCAGGAGCACAAGGGCCAATTGGACATGGCGGGCATGCAGCACTTGGCTTGTAGTTAATAGGTCCATTTGGATAGCAGCAATATTCACGTGGTGGCGGTATATCAATGGTTTGCGGCTTAGGCTGGCACAGTATGGACTGGCAGACCTCTCTGGGCTCACAAACCCGTTTTGGATAGCACACAACATAAGGATCGGGTATCATAGATGGATAGTAGATAACGCGTGGTTCACGCACCATTTGCGATACCCAAGTCAATTTGGGAACCTTGATGACCCGTGTTGTGTCCACCACTTTGGGTATAGTGATTTGCCTGCAACGATTCACAACCATGGGCTCTGGCACAACCTTCTCCGTAAACACTACACGCTTCTTGCATATGATCCTTGGAGGTTGCTGCACTGTAATGCATTTTGGAAAAGGTGGTGGTATGCGTGGCGCACATTGTGGCAATGCTTCCAATTGTGCAGCGTTGTAACATTTTGGCGAACACTGGGAAGAAATAAGCATTAAAGATATTGTTTTGTATTGCAGTTTGGACACATACCTCGAATGGTCCACAGCAGGGATCGCAAGGGCTACAGGGTCCACAGGGCGAGCACATCTTGTTGGTACTAAGAAATTTGTTTTCTTGTTATAGCAAAATTTATATGATTTAAAAAAAAAAATAATACGTTATTTTTGTTAGATTGGAATTTAAAAATTTTTAGAAAAAAAAAACTTTTTTTTTTATATTGGAATTTAGAAGCTAATCGATGCGAAAGGTTCGAGAGTCCGAAAGCAAATGAAAAAAATTATTTTCAGACTTGGAACTAGGCAAAAAAGTTGAAATTTGGATTTGACGCTTTGAGCAGAGCTACTATGTGAAACATTTTTTTTTTGGGTCGAACTTAGAGCTGAAATTTGTACTTTGGGTTTTATATTTATTATATATATGTGAGATGGTCACCCTAACGGTGGTAGCAACAACGGCGTAGGCAGTAACGCCGGTAAGAGAAGCAGAGAGCGGCTGGGAAGTTTGAGCAGCGGGCAGTAGAGCGAGGAGTTAAGCGAGAGCAGTTGATTGTACTGTGCGGTGCCGAATATAGCTGAGAATATAACGCAGGCTGTCGCGTTTATGCTGAACATTTTCACTTTATATTTTATATTACTACACATCATTGATATTAATACACATCAAACATTATAAATAAACTGATAGTTATAAACTATCTTACATATATTCCCTACTTATTCTTTTCGGTGCGAATTTTTCCGATATTTTAATAGTTATTCTGCTATTCGGGGCGAAAACGAATCGCAATTAATCATAGATCATCAAAATCTGTCCAGCTGTTCTTGAGTCATAAATGGTATAACTAAGTTCGTGCAAATGTATCTAAAGGTCATAATAAGTTCGTGCAAACGTACCCACAAAGTCAAATATAATCGTGATCCCCATCAAAAGTATATATAGTCGATAAAGCCATTTCTGTCTGTCTCTGTCCGTATGAGTAAAAGGATCTCAGAGACTATTAGAGCTATGGAGCTGCAATTTTATCAAAAGATGCGCATAATAGTCACTAATATGAAGATTTTCGATTTATGTCGATATCTGGCCGCTCCCTCCGTAAGCGAATTTCGCGGTTTACTTCTTTTTATATAAATTTTAAATAGTTATTCTGTTAACCAGGGAGACGAATCCAACAAATCATAGATCACCAATATCGATCCAGCCGTTTTTGAGTTATAAATGGTGTTACTGACTTTATTGACCTATATATTTTCGAAGATATTTGCTATAAGTTTTAAAAGTAATAAAGTTTACTTTTTTAGCTAGATTATTTTAGTCAAAGTTTTTTTATTTCCGAAAAATAGGACCATAGGAAATAAGGTCCCTTATCATTTATCATGTAGGTGAGGATCACTGTCCGATCAAGCTGTCCTGATTTATTCGAACAATTCTCAGCTCCGTTCCGACTTTTTTCGAAAAATAAGACACTTTTGCCCATTGTGCAATGCTGGTATAATAAATATCAATTGCATATTTTTCTACCTGTTATATAAACACACTTTTAGCTTATCTTGCTCATAATGGCTTTTTCAAGATAAACTCTGATAATATTAACTAGAATCATATTTATGCTACAACTAACACAGTGCTTACCATGTGGCACATAGAAAACTCAAACAAAAACTCAAGCTACAAAAATCACCTCTGTTGTTTATGTACAACATTAACAAAACTTTGAGACAATACACATGCACATACACAATAACATTTACACAAACAAGCCAAAAACATGTGGAGCACGCCAAATTGGCTAATTAACTACTACATAGTAGTAGACTCATAGATACATACACACATATTTCGGAACTCACGGAAGCTGACATGAAACCCTCTTTGGTAACCCTAGGCTATTATATTCCGTCACACCCAGACTGACAATCACACCCACAAACAATGTTCATATATAGTAACTAATGACAATAATTTGGCAACTCTGGCCGTCTGTGTTTTTGGTATCTCGACAAGCCAATAAAATAAATATACTTTAGCCAGTGCTGCCACTTATGTCATTGAAACTATTTGGGCTGGTGAACTTTGGAAATTGTCATTTTATGCCTGTTGGGTCTTTTGTTGTCAGAATTAACAAACTTTTTCCTATTTGGTTGTTGTCTTTAGTGTGCATTAAAGTTGATGAACTTTACCCGATTGCCACGTATGCGATTTGTTTTTTATTTTTTGCTCCGGGAAATGAACTCTTTTGGCGCACGTATAATTTTCCACCCATATCAATGAAAATTTTGCATTATTTGTCACGTTCAATAGGCAAATAGTATGAGCCAGTGTACAACACAGCGTATACGTGATGTTATTTTGTTAGCGCTTCAGCAACAAAATGATCATCATCATCATCATTGACATTTTAATCATCATCAACTATCATCTATCTATCTATCTATAAAGCGGCTGTGGCAGCCAGCATTATTGAGCTTTATTGTTTCACAAATCGAATTCATTTGTATTATTTTCGCTTGGCTAGTTTTGTTCATTGTTGCCTTGTTTCTGCACAGCGTTGCCAGCTTGCTAAAGTTTAATTTATGCAATTTTGCATTTGAGAAGAAATAATTAACATTGTGGCTATAAATGCAGCATGTGCAAAGTGTTTTTATTTTTAACATATTTGCTATGTGATTTAATTAAGTTTTTCGATTTAGACTGGCGGCTTGTCAAAGGCCAAAACACTTAAATATTTATATGCAACAGATTGCATGCTTAATATAAATGGAAATAAAAAAAACTGAAAAATATATACATTTTTGAAGCAATGCTTACTTAAGAATTTAAACGCTCTTTAAATACTTATTGTATAATACTTGTTTTTTTCCCAACCCGTGCTTTGTTTTCTGCATTTTACAACACTATGTTATATAATAACATATGGACGACTGGTGCTGAAAGGGACTTGTAGATAGTGCAAATAACAGCCTAGCAGCCCAGTCATTATTGTTATTTGTAATGGGAGTCATATGTACTGCGACCCAAGTGGATCTATTTTACCCCATTCACGGCTTAGAGCTCTCCCAAAAAACCAATCGCCTGCATATACTGCAGTATTTTGTTTGGATGGTAACAATGCTCTCCGGTGAGATAACGTACAAGCCTAGAAGCCTGTTCCTTTTGTTAACGAGTGCTTTGAATTCACATAGTAGATGCACTGAAGTTTCTTCCTCCATACTACAGAAGTGACAAAGTCCACTATCCGCTATGCCAATTTTATTTAAGTGGCTGCAGAGCCTACAGTGTCCCGTCAAGAGGCCCGTCAGGATCCTCACGGTATTTTTCCCGTGAGTTATCATGAGTTTGAACCTCTTGCGGTTGTAGTTAGAGAGAAGGGCTTTTGCCTGCTTAAGTCCTGGTGTCTGTGCCCAGTGAAGCAGCCGTTTGTTTTCTTCCTCCTTTCTCAATAGGTCCCTTACCACGTGGTTGCCAATCCCACAGTATGGTTCAGGTCCGATTATCGGTGTTGCTGCACCTGTCCTTGCTAGTTTATCTGCTAGCTCATTTCCAGGGATATTGTTGTGTCCTGGAACCCATCTAGTTGTGAGCTTGTTTCTGGCACCTAATTTGGCAAGTGCAGTTCTTACTTCTTTGACCAGCCTTGATGTGGTCTTGGCTTTGCTAACTGCCTTTATCGCTGCTTGACTATGAGACACGATGGAGATTTCCTTGTCGTTGTAGTTCCTTTGCAGATTGAATTCTGCACACCTTCTAATAGCACAGACTTCAGCTTTAAAGATCCCGCTATTGGAAGGTTTTTTGTGTTAATGTCTCTCTTGATCGCGTTAAGTGCTGTGAACGTCGGTTCCGCAAGAGACTCACTCATGGCAGATCCATTTCTTGCCACCTCCTCAGCTTTTTCGTTTCCCTCTATATTCCGGTGTCCCGGGACCCAAAGTAGAGAAACGTTGTGCCAGTTCGCTTACGGTGGTGAGGCTCCTCTGCTTTGTTCCACCATTTTAGAGGTTGTAGTGGCTGAATTCAGGGCCTGCAGCTGGGCTATCTGACAGAACAGCAATGTTGTTTTTGAGCGTATAGTTCGTGATTAGTATCCTTCATGCCACCCCAATTGCAAATACTTCCGCCTGGAAGATGCTGGATAAATTGGGAAGGCGCACTGACTTTATGATGTTAAGTCTCTCGGAGTATATACCTACACCTGCAAAAGAGGGCTACTCTCAAAAAACTTTTTTATTTTATGGAGAAATAAAGTTCCTTTTAAATCTATCCCAATGTAGAAAATTCTATGATTGTTTTGATATCTTTGTTGTTCATTGTTCAGTTAATTTTATGGACAAATTCAAAAGCTTTTTGATTACTTAAAATTTCATAGAAGGGTCGTTTATATACAAATCAAATAAAATCCCTTAGCAGCACCATACAACTTTTTTTTTCAGATACAGAACGAACACCTTGGATACAATTTTGAGGGTTATTATAGCGATTGCTCAGAAGCATTAGGCAAATAAATAGTCAAATTTATGAATATATAGAGAAAGGAGAAGGTAGGTCAGAGGTCACCCTATCCAGCTCGAGAAAACAAGCCGTCGCGACCGAGTTTGTCCACAGGGATGCAGCTTTCAGGTCAGTTAGATTTAGAGTTAACCTTATGAGAGGTGGGCAATGTTATGCAGACTTCAGTGTGAACGCGAACAAACATCA
>JAECWU010000277.1:0-57691 GCA_018150985.1 Chymomyza costata
TGTCCGCCATGCTGAAGAAAAGAGAAAAAGGTCCGTTTTTAAACCAAAACGGCAGGTCCGTTTTATACCTATCCAGCAGGTTTGGACTGCCCTTGGCTTCGAAGTAGCTATGCTACCGCCGGCATCGCTCTCAGGTTCCTTACACCTACTAAGCCCTCCCACCACGTCAAGGTGGCAATCCCGGGGAGGGCAGAACAAAGCTTTACTTTTCTATTATAAAAATAGATTTTGTTAAACTTTAAATAGAACTCGAACATTAACAGTTTACTTGTGCTAAATTTCATGAAGATTATTAAATGAATTATTGTGTTTTGTGATGGGATATGGTATTATAGCTGGTTCATATTTATGATCTTGGCATGCCAAAATAATAATAAAAAAAGAGCAGCACCGCACAACATGGCACCAACAAATTATAGGCGTGAAGGGCTTACAAACCGCTTTTGGATGACTTGTGACTATTGGGTGAAAATCAAAAGAAAAGAAATTTAATTATAGTTTGATGGCACGCAAATGCTATGCCATGTAGCAACAACAACAACAACTACTACTACTTCCAACATCTAAACATTGTGGGTAACATCATAGTTTTGGACCAAAGCGCTTAGTTACTATGTTGTATCTATTCGTTCCTGTGTGCGCTTCCGTCTCAATTGTTTTTGTCGTCGTTTTGCTGCCGCTCTTGGCTTAAAAGTAAAATTTCCATTACTACTGAGTATCTGAGTAACTGAGTGTGTATGTGTGTGAGTAACCATGTTTTACAAGTTTTTTGGTTATATTATTTTGCAAAAATCAAAGCAAACTCCGACAATTTGACTATCACTGCTCGGTGAAATGACGGCACTTTCATTGCTAAGCTATAACGCTTACGCAGCATAAAAATTTTTGTTGTAACATGTTGGACATATTTTTATCTTCCTCTTCTGCAGCTACCTCTTCTTCTTCTTACTACTACTGTTGCCTACGACTTGAGCCTGTTTCTAAGATGCAAAATTAAAAAAAAATATCTGCTACAAAAAAAAAAGCTGCATATGGAATATTCCGACCGAGACATACTCTTTATTTAATAAAATGTATTAATATCAATAGACGTCCTTCTTATTAAAATCTGTCATGTTGAACGAAGAGGGATGGTATCGAGAATCAAAAATCATATATTTCATATAGTGACGCACAATCGTACTGACCAATCTGACTCCTTTCCCCACGCCCTAAAGTTTGGGAAAGACTGATTGTTATTCAAAAACTGCCATATACTTTCGAACCCTAAATTGGGATTCAGAAGAGATCATACGACAATTGAGCAGGTACACCGAGTCTGTAATCACATCCTACAGAAGCTTGTCGATAAGGAATACTGCAACAGAGTAATCATTGATATCAACCAAGCCTTTGACAGAGTATAGATAGTTCTTCTTCTTCTTCTTCTTGATGAAAAAGCTCCCAGCTCCATTTTTCAATCGTTTCAATACCCACCGTGTTAAAATAGAAGAACCTCCAAGGAAACTGAGTGCTGGAGTACAATAGGGAAACGTCCTGGCCCCTTTCCTATACAATTTGTATCCCAAATCTATGGAGCTGACGTTTACCGTGGAGAGAGGGAAAGCTAATGATACATACATACGCAGATGAATACGTGGAATTCAGGAGTACATTCGCCTGCTTGCGTGCTGAGCTTGAAGATTGAAGAGCGCCTTGAACACAACTAAGTACCAGGCAGTGCTATATACCCTGAGAAAAATGCAGTCACCCGCTGCTTCGTTGAGTAGTCAGCCATTAAAGCAACAAACATTTCATTGTGTGAGTAAGCAGCGCATTAAGCAAAAAAACACGAGAAAGCAAGAACCGCAATCAAGCAAAAATGAGAGAGACATTTCACACACTTGAACCGTGCATGAACCACCTGCGCTGCGGCAGATCTTGGTGCCCAATCCTCGCGAGTTATGAAAAGTGAGAGACTACCCACCAATGAATTAAAGGTACCAAAAGAAGTGGGTCATCCTTGATAATAAACTAATCTTGGTTTACAATTTCCGGCTAAAATTTAACATGGTGCTGGCTCCTACTCGGACCTCAGACTGGAGACCGTAGATCTCCAAATTCTAGTGTGTATGAAAGGTTATTACTTATTACTTATTTCTCAAGTTATGAAAATTTTGGTACTTTAAAAAAATTAACGCATTCGGCATTCATACATTTGGATTATCGGGTCTTGTTTGCTCGGAAATTTGTGCTGTTTATATTTAAATGGAAAAGGAAAAAATATAAAACTTATGTAAGAATCCTTAACGTGTAGACCTGTTCGAGAAAAACTTAACTTAACTACGACTATTTATACAAATGGTATTCTAGTCAAATACTTATAATAATTTAAACTAAATTCTGAGCATATTCTCTGATCAGGTTTATATTCTTAAAAGAATTTTGTTTTTTTAAAGAAATTTTCTAAATGCAACTACATATTTTTTTGTGGAAAGGAAGAACGACCGACGAAACGCAGAAAAGTCTTAGTAGAAAATTTAAGATCGTAACATCCAACTACTTACATGCGCCCTAGATGGAATTACAAACAAATGTGCAAATTATTACAGTTTCACGAACAGATGCAAGACTGCTACACTGAAGTAGACTGGCGTCCCTAATAGACAGACGTGTCCATGATAGATAGTCATTCAGCTGAAGCTTGCAAACCTCTTTTGCCAAAGTATTGCGACTTTAGACCTTTCCGTTGTATTTAAGGGCCGCACTTTCATCATCCCAATAGTTGCTAACACTATTCGTTTTCACAAAACCCATGTAACCCTTTCTTATATTTTATAGAGTAAAAAATATATACAAAAAAATCTACGACTCAGTGTTAATGTGGATGTTGCTGTTGTGGTTGTTGTATTTTGAAAGCTCAGCTAAAGCTGGTTCCGAAATGCTGTTAGTCGAGGTCATTTCAGAGGGCGTCAAAGATAGTTGCTATCAAAGATTTACTTTCAAGATATGGTATGTATATTTGCAAACAATCACTTAGCCATTTTTGTTGGGGTTTCTAAAAATTTTTCCACCTTATCCGGAGACTCTTAAATTTTGTGTTGCTGTGCTCCAAGTGGGGGCGGGCTATGTTAATGATGAGCTAATGAACACTTTACAGACTTGTAGGTACATGTTGTTAGTGTTGTTGTTGCTTTTGTTGATGTTGGTAGTAATTAATCTTAAAATGGTTTGTTACTGGGGTCAACCATTATTCGAGATGATGATCATTGCTTTTTACAGCTAGTATAACAATTGATTTTACGTGTGTGAATTTTATTAATTGAAAGCGAAATTATTTTTAAAACGAATGTTTTACATACTTTCACTTGGTAGACTTAATATTGAACATGGCATACGAACAAATGGGCAAGTGTCAAAATTTATGCTGTTTCATTTTTAAGAAGATTTAATCACTCAAGTGGAGGAATATTTCAAAGATTATGGGATGCTCATGTAGCTGTTATGTTATGAATGCTGCTCGCTCATTGAGCCTAAGGGTATGGGCATTATTATCTAATTTGTGATTTTTTTTGTCAGAACATAAAAAGCTCCATAAATTTTGGCAATTCGCATAATGTGTTTAAAAACGATAGGATTTTTTTCGTCTCTTATATACACATACATACCTATATGGTAAAATGAATATACCGTTTTAAGTTAATTTAAAATTATTTTTCCAGCGTCTTGGCTTTTCTAGTGTGGGTATAAACACCAAAGTTCTGCTGAGGGGGGCAGCAGATTTCGACATAAATAGATGAAATTTTGGTATATGGTCTACAAAGTCTACTTTTCTTCGTATTGCAGTGATCTGTGATACCCAGCAAACAATTTGCTTTATTGTTGCTAATTTTTGCGCAAGATAGCTAAGAAAATAATGCTTGCCGTAAGAGCCAAAATTCAATATTATTAAATTACTAGTTTTGGGTCTATGAGTTAACAAACTTAAAATGAACAAATGTAAACAAAATTTGAAAAAAGAAGCACAGACTCAAGGAGTAAATCACAAACCAACAGCCAGTTAAGTTTTTGAACAACTTTTCTGCTTCTCAACTGAACAGTGACCCTGAATACCCTAAATAATTTTGCAAGATTCCCCCTATTTGAATAATTTATTCAAATTTATTTTTATTTTGCTTATTAAAACGACCATCAAAGATATTTTCAGTTAAATAGCGATTGGATAAATTGGTCGGGTATTATTTTATTTGATGCCAATGTTACCCCTGGTTCAGAGTTTGCTTATTTTCAGTCATGATGTCTTGAAAAATTTATAAAATATAAAGTAATTGTAGCAAGGCCTAAAAGGATTCTTTTTTAAATTATCGGGGTTATAGTATATAAGGGTGTTTCCGAGGACTTCGAAGTAAACCATAATTTGGTTACTTATGGTTTATTTAGGATATCGAAATAAACCATAAGTAACCAAATTTAGCATTATGAATGACGTAACGTACCTGCGCATACACCTCGACAGACGTCTCACATGGCGCAGATACATTGAAGCCGAAAGAACAGACCTATAGCTACAGGCCAGTAACATTCATTAGCTGATTAACACAAAATCATCTCAAAACCTGGACCGTAAGGTCCTACTCCACAACTCAGTCTTAAAACCTACCTGGACTAACGGCTCCCAGTTGGTTGGCAAAAATTCTATAGTTGAACCCTCCACGAGGGTGCCGACTGGTAATGGTACTACAGTGTCCTTTATGGACGGTACCAGCTAAGATTTGGAGCTATCTGCTTGCAACTTAGCTCTCATATAGCTTGGTGGCTTGTTTGTCACTCCTTATCATGGCTATGAGGTAAAAAGGGCTGGATTCACGCGACCCGTGCCGATGATCAGCCTGGCTGGGGGCCCTTTTAAAAATAGCCCAGTCGAGAACGGAGCATCCGGATACCTGACGCCCTCCAGATTAACTAGCCTTACCTGCGTACTGCGGATCTCTGCGCAGGTCGACCACCCTTTCTCCGCCACTCGTGGACTCGAGACATAATCAGCCAAAACGGCAGCGCTCCCAGGCTGGCTGTACACTGCTTCGAGGCTCTAGAGGCAGATCCTGGCCCGCCACCGGTCTGCAAAAACGTCGGATGGTTTCAGGGCACAGTGAACGTAATTGCCTGCGAAGGAGTTAGATCGGCAGAGCTTTTTAAAGCGGCCGTTTCAAGAGTGGGCGAGGTTAATGGGGGCGCCAACCTAGTCGCGGTGGACTGGAAGGACGTACTCTGTAGACCTCGCGCCATCATGTGGATCCCGGCATCCTTTACGGAGCCGGAGAGGATCCTTAAGATGTTGCAGCGATGCAACCCCCACCTTCCATCCTCCGACTGGAAGGTTGTGAATGTGGAAGACACGGAGACCCCAATCAGGAGGATCATCCTGGTCCTCAACAAAGAGTCGCTGGCGCCGATAGAGGAGAAGCACGGAGAGCTAAACTTTGGTTTTAGCTCGGTGCAGATCCGAATCTATAAATCGGACGCCAGACAGACACAGAGCCAACAGGGGTTGGTGACTGGAGTCGGTGATGTCCGACGCGTCATTGTTTCGTGGACTAGAAGCGTTGTGTCGGGAGAACGAGGGCTCCGCTGACAGTCTCAGTGACGACACCGACGCCGACGTTACAGTGATGGAGGCAAGCTCGCAAGATGTCGCTGAATATCTTGCAGATAAACCTCCATCACTGTAAAGCAGCGACTGCTGCTCTCATGCTTCGCCTGGCTGGGGGCGATGTCGACATCGTGCTGATTCAGGAACCGTGGATTGTGTCCAGCAGGGTTTCTGGGCTCAGCACACCAAAATATAGGTTATTGGTAGCCCCAGAAGAAGAAAAAAAAACCCTCATGCATTTTGGCAAAAAAGCACCTTAATGTATTTTTGCTCTATAATTACAGCGATGGTGATACCACATCGGTAAGTCTGGAGCTCCAGAATAAATCGATGCGTATAGCGTCCGCATACATGGCTTATGAGGACATGGACCCACTTTCGGGTCAGAAACTCCAGAAATTGGTCAAGGAGCGCGATGATCTGGGCACTGGCCTACTGATCGGCTGCGATGCAAATGCTCACCATGGATTATGGGGGAGCTCTAATACAAACGTAATACTCTAATACAAACGTAACTCTTTGAATATCTCCTTAACACTAATTTTATAATTTGTAACGGGAAAATGATTCCACATTTATAATTAAGGATAGAGAAGAGGTCATCGACCTAACTTTTATCTCCAATTTTCTAAGCGATCAAATAAGTCTCGAAAGAGCACGCCTTCTCTGATCCACAGATATATTGAACTGCAATTATCTGTCTCCACCCCAGCCCCAGTTGAGTTCATTAACCCTCTTAGGACCAACTGGGATGTCTTTAAAAGAAAACTGACCGATTCTTGCAATCCCTCCAGAGAGAGCTCCTCCGTCAATGGAGAAACTTGAGCTTCTCACAAAAACCTTCACGGAAGCGCGTAACAAATCTTATATAGCATCATGTCCAAAAAGCAAGCCAAGGGGTAAAAGGAAACCACCATGGTTGAGACCAGAAATAGATAGTCTAAGGGCAAGCTGTCGGACACTCTTTAATAAAGCAAAAAGATTATAATGCGAGCATAGCTGGGTAGCACACAAACAGAGCTTAGCTCAATATAAGAAAGTGATTAGAAAAGCAAAGCGAGATGAGTGGAGAAGGTTCTGCTCTGAAATTGAATCTTCTTCGGATGCCGCTAGGCTTCGTAGATTCAAAACTCAAAATCGCCAAATAATCTGGGCTATCTAAAGAAACCTTATGACTCCTGGACAGATTCCAGTGAAGAATCACTAAAGTTACACCTGGACACACACTTCCCGGGCAACACAACAGTTTCTCCAACGTGTCACCTATTCCACTTTCCGGTAAACGTGTTGGACGAAATTATAACAGACTCCAACATACAAGAAACTTAGTTGGAATCTAACTATCGCAGACAGAGTACAGAAAGCAAATACTGCACTCTTCGCCTGTAAAGAACAATAGGACTCAAATGGGGTATGTCCCCTCATAGTTCGATGGATTTACACTGCCATAGTTAGGCCCATACTTCTGTATGCGGTATCTACCTGGTGGCCAGCCCTTACCATCAAGTCTAGGCTCAAAGCAATAAATAAGGTGCAGAGAACGGCACAATTATGCATCACAGGTGCCCTCAAATCCACTTCGAGTGAAGCGCTAAACGCCATGACCAATATTTCTCCTATCCTCGTAATGGCAAAAGAAATTGCCACCCTAACAGCGAGACGCCTGAAAGACGCTAAATACTGGGCAATCTCGGGATATGAGCACTCTTCCATTCTAAAAGCAGACACAAATGTGATTAGATTACTGCACACCCTTAGAGCATGTATCAACATTATTCACCACACATATCCCCTCTAGGGAATCGAGGTTGGAAAGTCAACCAGGTCGTACTGACCGTATTAATTTCTTCACAGATGGTTCCAAGCTCAACAACCAAGTTGGGGGTCTAAATATGACTGCAGTCATTCCGACTGCCGAATCATTGTAGCGTTTTTCAAGCGGAGATCCTTGTCATTAACGAGGCTTTGATCTGCTTACGTAATACCGGCCTGGAAACCGGTGCCATAAACTTATACTCGGACAGCCAGGCCGCCATCAAGTCACTTCGGGCACCTCGAACCCGTTGACAGTCAACAACTGCCGCAGATCTATTCAACAGATGGCACAGCAGTTCGTTATCAGCCTCATTGATTGCAATTAATCGAAGGAAAAGAAAAATAATCGAATAATCGAAGTGTTTTTCAATATTTTAACTAAACCGTGTAATTTTGTAGTATGTTAATATGTAATACAAATGCCTTATAATAACAATAATAATGAATTAATAAATAAAAGTGCATATCAGTGAAAAAAATATATATTTTTATTTTATTTGTTCATTACTGAATTCAGGAACAATAGTTTTGACAGGCGCGAGGTCGTCAACCTGTTCCTCTTTTCAGTGGCAGTAGCACCTGCCTTTGAAAAGAGGCGCTCTGCTGGTACCGAAGTGCCTTAAAGATAACCGTACCGACGAGCTATTATAAAATTTTAGGGTACACCGCTCGCATTTCCTCCCAGGCATTGATGACGTTGCGCTTCAGTTCCAAAACGGGAGCATTCAAAAAAAAACTAATATTTAATATTTGCTGGCGTCCACAATGAGCAATCGGAATGATTAGGCTCAAAGTCGCATATTTCTCACCACTTATTTGAGTGGTCATCGCTTCCAAAGGCTTAAGCAAGGCTATGATCTCGAGCATCTCATCCTTGTCTTTGGTTGATATCATTTGGGGTGCATCTGAGAAGTTTAATAGCACTTGGCCGTTGTATGAGATTACCTTGATGAAGCGCTCAATCATATAAAATGTCGAATTCCACCTTGTTTTGACGTCTAAGATCACCTTTAACATTTTTCCCTCTGGGACGCCAGCAGAAGACTGTAGCTGTTGTAGATTTGCTTTTACATGGCGTTTAAGCCAAACTACAATATTTCTACATTTGGCAATCAAATCCGAAGCTTCTGGAATATCCAAGGAAGTCATGCACACTAAATTAAGTGTGTGCGCGAGACACGGAATGTGGTGGGATTTTCCGATACTTTGATGTACAGCTTTAACTATGTTTGCACCATTATCCGTCACCACTGCCATAACCTGATCTTTGGTTAAAGAAAACTGTGCCAAGGAATCCATAGGCACTTTTGCGATGTGGTCAGCTGTGTGGGCTTGTGTTAATTTAAACACGCCAATTGTGGCATTGATTTGCTTGTTTTCGAACAAGCCATGTAGTGTTATACCAAGCATGCTATTCATGTTGATGTCCGTCCATATGTCCGTAGTCAAACATATATTTGACACTTGGCACACCATTCCTTTGAAATTCTTCAACTCCTCCTCATACATTTTTTCCATTTGATCTTTAATAGTTTTCCTTGTTGGAACTTTGTAGAGGGGATGATGCTCCTTCATTAATTTCAAAAACCCCTTTCCTAAATTAATATTTTAATATTTGTCACACTGTAATAACACGCATATTTTACAATTTATTATTACCTTCTACATGTGAAAATGGAAAATTATCCATCACAATAATTTCCACAATTGATTTGGTTAATTTGTGGTGCTTGGAGCCACCTGATGCGTAACTGTTCGCGTTTGAAAAAGCCGCTTGAATATTGGGCTGACTGCTCTGCATTGAATTTGCTTTTTGGCTTGTGCTTGGCACTTCTTTGCTTTCTTCATCACCCTCAGAGTCTTCATTGCATATTATTGGTGCCTAATATTGTACAAGGAAAATTTTAAATGAATTTAATTGGAATTTAAACTGAAATACTTACTTTGTCTTAGCCTAGTGTGCTGAAGCATGTTGGTAGTATTCTTGCACCATTTTATTCTTTTGTCACACAACCGGCACTGCACTTCCTTGTCATTAATTTTGGAAAAAAATTTCCAAACTTTGCTTTGAGTTGGATCCATAGTTGGTAAAATGTTTGCAAAATTGTCTGTCCCAAGCTATTATTTTGCGCGAAAAAATGTAGTGATAATCTTTCGATTATTTTAGTAGCTAATCGATTAACGTTTCGATTAATCGAACCCCATTTTTCGATACAATTAAATCGTTAATTGAAAGAAAATAATCGATTATTGTGTGTCAAGTGATTAATCGTCTCATCACTACCAATGACCACTTTTAAGCTTCAGACTAGGGAAATTTAGATCTCGTGTACAAAGACTGTGGTACAATACACCCCACTGTACAATCAGCCGCCAAATATTGCCAAAAATCGACCCAAAACGATCCGCGAGGCTCTGCGGACTCAACCGGTCGCAGTGTTCGGCAGTTGTGAGGCTCTCAGTAGACGCAGGAAAAAGTACTTAGGAAACTACTTTCTTCATAACCTAGCGGAGCTAGAGTTTATATGTCCGAGGAGGATCGCAAGTTACATTGTAGCAACAGGATGGGAATCCTTTTAGTTTTCCTGAGGAGAAGGGTGTAAAAAAGTGATCCATGCGGTTTCACAACGGGCCGGTCAAGGCCTAAGTGTGCTGGCTTTTTAAGCCAGCTGCCGCTCCTACCTAACTACCTACCCTATGGCTCCCAGTTTTGGCGCAAAGCCAGCAAAAGCAGCATGGCCATCATCCAAAGAGCCCAGTCAAAGATCCTGAGAACTATCACCGGGCACTATGGAACGTTCGAAATGAAAACATTCAGAGAGATCGAATATACTACCCGTTAAAGATGAAATAGTCCAAGCTACGGCAAAATACTACAACAAACAGACTTTACACCCAAACCACCTTGCTAAAGGTCTAACATGGCTATGCGAGAGATCTCGGTTCCGCCGTAGGGATCGTCCACCCCAGAAACAATTATTGCGGGCATCATAACTTATAATCAAAATAATTTATTTCTTAAGATTTGTAAACATATTGTTAGTTCTCATAACGAGCAGATTCTATATATAAAGCACAGTTAAATAAAAAAAAAAACAAAAAAAAAATTTTGAGTTCTTAAGCAATGTATGGGATTTAATTGCAACGTGGTGGTAGAGGATATCCCGAATCCGTCCGCGACCGACTTTAACATACGCCATCTTTTTTTTCCTCTTTATCACTTTAGTGCTTAAGTGTACACAGAGCTCTTGAGTTAATTAACAAAAATCATGTGTCTATATCAAACCTTAAGAACGGAAACCTACTCAGGCTCATTAGCTCAGAAGACGATGCCAACAAATTTTTGAAGGCCATTGAGCTGCCCGGCATTTGACAGATAAGTGTCAGCTCCATGAATCCCTTAACGATGTAAAGGAACGATTTACGCTCCCTACCTAAAGAACGTGCCTGAAGACGAAATAATAAAATAACTATGTTCCAATGGCTCGCTTTCCAAGCGCAATAAGAAATTTAAAAAATAAAAACAAACGAGAAGTGTTCTATGCGTGAAGCTAGAAAATTTTCTCAAAGCCACCCTACCTAAACCGCATAATCCTACAAGTTTCGCAATTCGAAATCCAACAACGGCTACGTCAAGTCTAATGTTAAAAACAAGTGTATTACCTTAAGTGAAAACACTAATACTCCAAAGAAATATATTGGCTACTTCGCCAATTTTGTAGTTGTAGCTGTCCTTGTTAAAAGAAATATGCCACATTATCCACTAACAACTAAAAATAACTCATATATTTTGTACAATAAGCTGGAGCTCATCCTTAACCAGCGCATCACAATCTCATTTTCTCCCGATGATCTCATTCATATTATGTTAAGTTGCAACCCACAAGTATTGATATTTGGGGACTTTAACTCCTGGGATACACTGTGGGGTTCTAGCTACTCCAACTCAAGGGGGGAAAAAGTAGTTGAAGCAATCAATACAACCAATTTACCTCTTCTAAATCATGGATCGGCTACGCATTTCTCTACTCACAAAACATTTTACCACATTGATCTTGCTCTTGTTGCCCCTTCCCTGATGCCGTTATATGGTTGGTCGGTTCTCGCTGACCTGTATGGGAGCGATCACTTTCCTATTACCACATTTATACAGAACGTTCTAAAATCTCACAGATTAAACTTCTTTCGCAAGTATAAGACAGAGCTAGCCAATTAGAAATTGGTTCAGGCTGTTTGCAAAACTAACCAAGAACATTAGAACAGCTGCAAATACTTTAATATTTCAGACGAAACCATATACATATTCAGCAAAGATGTTGGTGGAGTAGTGAACTCAATTCTCTTCGTTGTGACAAACAAAGGCTTTGGAAAGAATATATTAAGACACGAAATGTGTCAACCCTGCTAAATTACAAAAAAGGAGACGCCTGCTTTAAATATCGTGTAAAGTAAGCCAAACGAGAGAGTTTCAGGATTCTCACATCGAAAATATCTCCATTGTCCACCCCAAAAAAAAATATGGGCCGACATCAACACACTAGCAGGTGTCCCTCGGACACGTGCTTTTTTTGTCATGTCTGATCATGGTCTATTACTAGCTCCGTTAGGTATAGAGAACGAATTTGGAAAAACATGATCTAAATACTCTATGGATGAAAATTTTGATGATAAATATATTTAGCTAAAAAATAAATGTATTAATAAGCCATATTCTTGCAATAGTATATCTCGTCCAGCCAGATGCATAGAAGACGATTTCACAAAGGGAAAACTCCTGGAAGTGACCGGATAAGATATCCTATGTTAACAGTATTCCCTATTCTGCCAAATCCAGACTTCTTAACATCTGCAATAATATATATAAAAAATAAAAAAAAAGGATTTCCAACATCTCGCAGCCACCCTAATATACTTTCATATCCTGTTTCGCCAAAGATTATCTAATAATAATTATAATAACTTGGCTAGTTAGTCAGTCGCCCCTAGGTGGAGCATGGGTATCTATTTTAAAACCTGTTCGAAGTGAACAGGGACCTACAGCTTATATCGATGGTCATCAAAGATCATTTAAATGCAATAAAATCTCACCTGAATATTTTTTATTATAGAGCGCTCATCTGAGACTATTATTGTTAACTAGGGCTTAATATAGTTTTAAATTATATTTAAATGGTAAAAATAAAAATTTAGAAAAAAGGGGCTTCATCCAATCGCTTATTGAATTTTAGCAAATTAAGTAAACGATAAGCATCCTTGCCCTACTGCTAAAGATGGTCAACCCTGTCCACATTACTTTGGCTCACTTCTTAGAATATATTCAAAGGTTAGATAAAAACAAACTTGTATTTAACCACTATTGCCCCATTTACTAGAAAAAGGGCGTTTCATATCCCCATACTAACAATAAATGAGACAGAGGTACCCTTAAGGAAAGAGTAAAAAAGAAAGGGGTGGATAGAAAACTCACCTATGAAGCACACCTCAATTCTGTAATACAACGGCCAAGAAAAACCTCTGGACAACAAAACAACTTCTCGGAAAATCCTGAGGTCTGAGCCCTAAAATGACCTTCTGGATCTACACCCAAACACTACATGGGGGATTGGTATGGTGGGAAATAACAAAATAAACCACAGCTATATCAAAACTGAGGAAACTACAGAGGCTGGAGTGCCTAAGCATCACAGGGGCTATGAGAACTACCCCAACTGCTGGCATGGAAGCACTGCTTAATTTACCACCGCTACACCTAGCAATACAAGAAGAAGCTGCAATGCAAGCACTCTCAATCCACATGAAAGAAAACTTCAAACCAGGAAATCTAACTGGTCACCTACAAATCCTTACAATTTTCCATGCGGAATTTTATGCAATAATGCAAACAGTGGAAATCTTATCCAAAAAAGGACTCAAGAAAGTTAAAATTAAATTACTCTCAGACAGTCAATCAGTTCTCAAAGCACTAATAAGGTACACATTCACCTCATAAGTCCTTAAAGAGTCTAACAACTTACTTAATCAACTGGCCACCCACAACCAAGTGTCTTTGAATTGGGTGCTCGGACATGAACGACACGAAGGCAATGAAAAGGCGGATCTTTATACCAAAAAGGGGGTGGAAAAGCTATTTATAGGCCCAACTCCCTTCTCTGGCTTCAACAAAACCAATATAAGACATGAGACCAAAAAATGGACTCAACAAAAAATCACAGAATATTGGAATTGCGTTGACGGCCTAATCACTCAACAAATTTTTGAATTTCGACGGCAAAAAAACAAACTTCACTCTCACTTTAAACAGGAAAAGTCTGAAGACACTCTCTGGAGCGCTTACAGGCCACTTCGACTGCAATAAACACCTACACAGAATAGATATATCCGATTCGAATACTTGCAGATTCTGCTGCGATGAGGAAAAGCTATGGAACACCTGATCACAAACTGTGAGGCACAAGGCCAGAGGAGACACAAAATTTTAAGTGGATACTTACTAGGAGACGAAGACCTTCAAAAGCTCCCTCCGAAATATCTGGTTCGTTTCCTCGACAGACTTAATGTCTAAGTACAAAGGGGTGCACAATAGATCAAACTCGTTACAGTGTATATAACAATTACCATTGCCATTATTTATTAAATAAACGTGAGAGTAGTATGTTACATTTTTTATAAGACCTGCAATAGTTGAATTTTTTTCGATTGTTCCATCTTACTGCTTTGTTCTAATTTGAAAGTTAATCTTTTGAGATTATTTTTGCATATTTACAGATCTCTCTATTTATTGAAAGCAGCTTAACTTAATTTAGACATTCCAAGTTGCATTTAACGTTTTGAAAACTATCTGATTTTGTATAGTTTCATATTCTTTTTATTCAACTTTTTGCCAACGCTCTGAATAGAAATCCCTTAGGTATTTATATGCTAACATACATTCAACCATTAGATAACTCATGGCTATAACCTTTCTAAATGTGACAATAAGAATTTGCATAAAATGCGTAACAAAATTTATAATATACGAGCACAAAAGATTGACTTTTATGAAAATTTGCAGGAAGTTGATCGGGCTAAATGGCCAATTAAAATTACGTATACGCAATTTGTATGCCAATTTGTTTTAATTTTTAATAATGTGCTCGCTGTTATTGCTTTTGTTGTTGCTATTGTTGTAGAGCTTAGCATTTCTTTATGTGCCTTTTTACATGTTTTCACTTTTATTAATACATCACAAATGATAGTGAAACCAAAGCGAACACACACAGATACACTAACACTCCAGCACACACTATAGATACAAGATACAGAGTGACCAAAGCACCAAAAAAAACATTAGAGTTTTGCTATAATTTGACTGTTGGCATTTTTTGGCATTTAATGATGTGCTCTACCTTCACCATCATTTGGTCTTTAGGACAAATGGGCAACCGAACCGAACAAAAGCAAAGCTATTCCATGCATTGCTCATCTGTCTCAATGCCTCGTCTCCCTCTCCGTCTTTCTCTTACTCACCCTCCGCCTCTGTCTCTCTAGATCTCTGTATGTCTCTCTTTTGTATAACCCTTTCATGAAGCGCTGTTCTGCTTCATTTTGTTTAATGACAACGAACAAACTGCACATAGTTACATACATATTACATACACGCACAGTGGCGTAGATAGGGTGCGAGTTAGTGAATATTTTGATAAGTTTTCTTGACTAAAAATTAGTTATTTGTTCTAACGACTACGCCCCTTCTTCAAAAATGTACCTTTAGGCTTAACACAAGCCATATACTATGCGATAGATTTGTTGTTTATCGAAAAATTTTAAGATCAATAAACAGCAAAATTGTGCAAACGCATCGTTTATGCCTTCAGTAACATCCAAAGATTTTCAAACCCTTTTTTTTTTGAAAATATATGTTAAGGAAAAAAAAACTATCATTTATCTGGTCAGTTCTCTGAGATCCACCAGACGACACGGCCAATTTATCGGTAGACAAATTTATTATTATTATTCATTGAATTATCGATAAGTGATAAGGAAACTAATAAAATGGAGGCCAAACACAGAAGAATTTTAAGCAGACGAAAGAATCAGTTGTGTTATAACCAAACAGCAATCAGCCAGTGTAATGTCTTACATTACATATTTTGGTCGTAGGATTTTTTAAGAGATTTCTATTAATTAAGTGTGGAATTTTTAACAGAAAGCATATTATGCAACTTGATCTAAATCTACATTATTACATTTAAAAATTGTACTACATATTTCATAAACACCAATTATAATCACATAAGGTTAGCATAAGGCTCACGCTAAAGCTAATTCTAGCTCGTACTATAATTTTTAATTAGGTAATAAACAATAAAAATTGTGGAATAAAAGTTTACTGATGAACGAGCATTCGCGGATAACCGAAAGTTTGATTTTCTTCTGTATTTTTTCATAAGTTTGTAGAACTGTAACCAATTTTACCACACACAAGAAAGCTTCGAGAACCAAAAAGAGAATTGGAATTTTATATTAAATAATAGCCCCCACTAAAATAAAAAGCTATTTGCGCCACTGTAAACGCGTGTGTGTATAGCTCATAGCTCATGTGTATGATTTTGCTTTCGTTTATGAACTTTCACGTATAGCTTTTTACTTTACACTGTAAAATTGTACAAAAATACAAAATCCAAAGAAACAAAAAAAAAAAACACAAATTACACTGAAGGTCTAACGGAAGAGGCATTGACGCTTTGTAAAAGATTTTAACGCTTAAATGTTTTGAATTACCTAATTTCAGTTACAAAACAAATCAATTAAGCCACGCACTTCTTTTATGCGTTTCTTGTAGTACATACATATTACATTATTTAATATGAGCTGGTAAAGTGTGACGAAGAAAGCGGACTTAGTAGAGTTCTATTAAAATTCCAGGACAGAGAAAGGTTAAGACGCTATATACTTGAATATACGATTAGCGTAATTAATAAAAGTAAAAACATTTCGTTCATATACTTAAAATACTTTCTGATGGAGTGCCAATTGTAAAAAATATTTTAAGGTTCTTAGCAGGCTTAGCTGTAAAAATCGAGAGCAAACTACTATCCCAATGACATTTGCACAAAATTGTTGAAGTTATGAGCACATCAAAATACCATAAACATTTATTAAAAGTTATTTAATTAATAAAAAGTAAAAGCATTCGATAAAAGATTTCTGTCGGATAAGTACATTTATATAGGCAAAAATGAGCATTCTTCTCAAATTTGTTGTCTCTAGGTAACCGATTTTTTATCAATTTAATTAATTAAGTGTTGTTCTGTCAAGTTTCAAATCCAAATATTAAACGGTATAGCAAAATCCACGAAATTCTCCTACAGGGAAATGGTGTGAGTTATCGAGATAATTCAAAAAACTTCACCTAGAAGCTCTTGTGGGCCTCGAAATCTATATGTTCATTGAGACGAACGGACGGAAGGATAGATGAACATAGCTTAATCGTTACCCGAGGTTGCGAAAGGCATTTTGGTGCAAGGGACTACGAGTCTGCTAGATGCACGGCAGATACTTTTTACTTTTATTTACTTACATATGTTAAGTTTGGGCAAATGTACGTAACATACAGAAGGACGCAACGGAAGTTATATCCAATATTCTCAGTCGGGCAAATGAATTAGTTCTAGTCTGATCAAGTAATTTTTTTTCTTCTGCCCCAAAACCGTGGAAAACTCTTATGCCTAGAATCCTTGCTAAAAACCAGTTATGTATTTGCAATTAATATCACCAAAATCTGTAGACTAAAATATAAAAAATTTGCTCTTCCTTTTTTTTACTTCTCATGCGTGGAAAATTTAAGGCCCTTTGCCTAGAAGATCCTTTAAATAAATTGTTACTAAAATTTTTGTGAAGAAGTCAAATCGCGGTTGCAAATGCAAACTGATCTAGATTAAATGCAAATTTTTTTAGGTTTTTGGGGATATTAGCATTATATTTTACATTTACATATTTAGAAAAAAATTAGGTGATCTTTAAAGAGCTTAATTTATTATGCTTAAGAAAATAACATTTCCATTTCATTTAAGTACACTTTTTCGCTACTTGCATATATAATCAGAAGTAGTTTATAATGATATAATTGTTGAAACCTGTTTCTAAGCACTGAAGTACTCACGAAAAAATAAGGTTTTTATTTTTATGTTTTAAAATAGCTTACAAGACTTAATAGACTCTTTCGAAGTTAGCTTAATTGGGGTTTTATTACGCATACGCTATGTATTACCTGTAACGTTTGGAAAGTTTACGTTGGCATATTTATGAACTACGTTTGTGATATATAACCGACATAAGCTGCCTTCTAATCGACATGTCTCTTAAGTAAACCGCCAAAATAAAACTAAGGCTTGCCACAAAAACGTGGTTGCAGCATTAAACAATGTTGCAAGCAGTTGCGCGAATATTGAGAAAAAATTTTAATTCATAACAAGTTAAAATGCCGCTTTGGAAAAAGAACAACACTTGAAAAAATTCAGGCAATTGAAGTGTGTCGATTAATTTTGATATCTTGCCGCGCTCCTTCATAGAAGAATTCATCAGTTTAAACATTCTCTAAAAATGCCATCCAACAATATTTCATGTAAATTTATTAACAAATAAACTGAACTACCCAATTTGGAATGTAGACGCATGTGAGCCTAATCAACAACGAAACATTGATTTTGTTACAACAGGAAACTCGCATTACTCAACGTTTCAGTATAAAATTTAAATTGCTTAAATTTTTTTTGGGAAATCACACTTTTATGCGCCTTGCCGTCTGATGTCTATTTTTTCTTCTATGATTCGCCGGGATCAAGACAAGAAGGTTACATCTAAATTCATACTGCCATTTTCTCGCAGTGTACATTCATATCAGCCAACTATACACATACAAACATACTGTGACCATAATATGTAATTTCAATGATTTGCATACAAAACACTTTTCACCAAAACGAAACAAAACGCAAAAGATGCAAAAAGATAGAATAAGACAGAAAGAGAGAGAGAGAGAGAGAGAGAGAGAGAGAGAGGGAGAGAGAGAAGAATAGTGCCTTGCCGTAGGCAGTTGGTAGCTTGATAGTTAGCCATAACCATTGGCCATAGAACTGGGAACTGAAAACTAAAAGCTGGGAACTGGCATGGACAAACAAACACGTTAAATACTTCCGCGTTTTGTGCAGGCTACACATAGTCCAACATAGGCCAGGCAGTGCTCTAAATTTGCTTAAGCTTGAAATATTCATTTTTGTCACGAACCAAAATGCTTGGATGCTCTTCACTATGGAGTCGATGGTAAAGATGCTGGTTTAGTACGCGTCGTGCTTATATGGCATATGGTTTATGATTTAAATACAAGTATCTTTATACACTACAATATATGTTACTGTAGTACTTGTACTAAAAGATTTCCTGGAGCGCGCGCGCGCTCAGAATGAGGCCAAATAATGGTGGCTACATAAAAAGACGAATGCCGCGTATTCTGCGAAATAAATTGAGCAAACAAATTATAATAACCAGTTTAGGTTTTTGGCAAACACATGATCGGGTCGTTCAATGACCCAGCAGCGCACTTAAAAAAAGGGCTCTCTTTTAAAAAACATTGACGAGAACGTGCATAGGGAGTTGCCCAGCAAGGTCAGGTAACAAAAAATTAAGAAGAATATGCACTGAAACAGTTGGCGAAAGTTTGGTTTATTTTTTGGGGCCAAGCTGAAAAAGTCCATTTAGATTTGCGAGATATTGGGTCGGCATTGGCTCCTTTCCTTTGCCACATGCTACATATGGCAACAGCAATAAAGCAAAGGCTTTTAGCCCAAAATAAAGCAGAGCTACTGCCATGGAATACAACAGTAAAGTATTTTTTTTTTGTATTTTTTTTTTTTTTTTAAACACAAATTCCAAAAGCAAATCCATTTTGTTCCGACTTTCATTTTGAACATACAAAAAGTGAGCCACAGCAATCGCCGCCGCACAGTTTGAAGACAATTGTATAAATGAAAGTTTAAGATCTTTACAACTACCGTGGCAATGACTATGGATGTGGACTTGCCACAAAGCTCCATAGTTAGTTGCTTCGGTGTCTTTGGTGTCTTTCTGTTTATGGGGCAGGGTAGGCGTGTGCGCCGCTTATGATATGAGCTAACTGTAAGCGACAGGTATACCAGAGGCGGGAAGCGCAACGTCAACTGCGACGCAGACTGCGGCAGAGAGCGACACTGTGGCACGTGTTTAAACATTTTTCAATTGTGGACCATCAATATGCCGTCCATTTCTCTTTGCTTTGATTTTTCTATTTCTATTTACTTTTGCTTTTCATTGTTGATATACAGTAGTACATTACTAACGATACTTTACTCATTGGCCATTGGCCAATGAACCATTACTGCCTACCATGTTTTGAGGTTTTCAGCACTGACGTATTTTTTTTTTAATTCATTAACCCTTTGCGGTACTCTAAAATTCATGCAAACACTTATCCGCACAATCAGCTTCAATTATATTTTGTCTTTGGATTCTTTTTTATTTTTTTTTTGTAAGATTTCTTACTCCTTTTTGTTTAGGGACAATCAACTTTTGCGCCTTCCGGTGCTTGAAATAAATCTTCAACTTAAGAGCTGCCCACTTTTTTTTTATTTCGTTGAGAAAATTGACCAAAATCGAAGTAATTTGAGCAAGATACAAACAAAACTATATAAAAGCTACAAAGAAAACGAAATCAAAAAAGATCAGCGCTTTGAAGTGCTCACTTGATACAATATAAATCGCACACCCTTTGCTATCAAGATTGTCGCTGGGATTGTGTTTCTGTGGTTGGATTGAAAAGTTTCTCATTTAATTACTAAAAAAAGGGGGTCATTTCAACTAATAGAAAAAATGATATTACGCTCAGGTTTTCTTAATAGTTTTAAAGCTAGGCAAGGATTCTATTTTTAATGAAGTATTGCATTTATTGTGCTACCAACAGGTTTCATCCAATATTCGATCACGATTTACGACTAAACAAACATTTTTTGCACAAATTAATTCTAAAATGTTTTATATATAATAATAATAAATATAAATAAATTATTAAACACAAAAAGAAAATAAAGTATAAAGATTTTCAAGTAATAATAAATAATGAATCGTGGGCAAAACAGACATACAGATATGGCTCAATACTGATCAAGAAAATAGGATAAATATGAGAAACTTCTGCCACAAATATATTTCAAGCTATTAACAGGAAAGCCATTGTTGTGAAATTTTTATTATTCTCTAATCTGATTCGTGGTCATTATAATATGTCCCTAAGTTTCTCCAGAGGTTATATACTTATTTTCCCGAAAAAAGGCTATGCCCAAGAATATTTTTTGCAATAGTTGAATACTCGTACTACCTTGATCAAAAATTTATCGGAATCACTACCGTGAGGCGCTCTCAGTTACACCCAATTCGACTTCTCTTTTTTTTTTTTAAATTGCCACATCGGTCATTGACATTCTATTCTTTTGCCAGCTCTTGATAAAACTGTGGGCATAAGAAGGATTGAGAATGCTTTACTTCTATCCTAATGTTTTTCTAAAAAAAAAATGATTTTTCAGTCCGAAAAATGAAAATTTTGTTTCTTATGAAAATTCCCTCGATTTCTAATAATAATTTGAGATTATAGAGTAAAAGTTTCAAGTAAAGGAACGGGCAAAACTATTAAAAATAAGGTAAAATATAGGTTCTAGTGATCAGATAATTTTGAAAAATATTATTAAGAGTCCATTACAATTATATATAGCCCCTTACATAGTTGAAAGAGCGACTACCAGAAAGTTTATTCCTTGAATTCAGCTAAACGCGATGTTTGGAATGTCAAACTATTAAGGTTATTTTTTCAATACCCTGTTAGAATATTTAGTCCTCTTAAAATTCACATAAAAAATAATTCTAAAAAATATTTTATTTGGTAACCCAGGTCCATTTTTTAAACTGCCCACACAACCCATGCCAGATCCCAAAAAAAAGAACCCCGCACAGAGCGTTTTGCGCACAATCAGGTCGGACCATTGCCTGACTATGCTTAAAATGAACATAAATGCGAAAATTACACCCCAAGCAACCAATTTAAAACCATTAAATTATAATTTTAAATCTTAAAGAGCCTACAAATGCTTGGAACGCAAACAGAAGACCCAAAAGCATTATTCAATTAGTGTCTCGCATTGTTTATTTTGGGGCTTGCGAAATGAAGCGAAGCAAGCTGAAGGGGATATCTTTTGGGTCTCACACTGCGTCTGGAACTGTCTTCTAGATAGTGCTTAAGAACAATTGCAACATTTGCGACGCGCAGCCTGAGGTAGCTATGTATCTATCTATAGGATAGAATTTTTATTTTTTTATTTAAAATCTTAAGTGTGCGCGGCGTGCAAATTAACCGTTTTTCGCAGCTATGCTTCCGCCAAGAGAAGATGACGGTGGAGATGATGGTCGGAAAAGGCGAAGACGGCGAAAAACGTTGAGCGGAAAGTGAAAAACGAAGTTTTACATTATTGTGTAGGTGCTTGTGTACATGCGCTGGCGTAGCCGCTGATGCAGCTGCCTTAATCTGTGTTTGGCCATCGTTTAAAGTTGTTGCTGGCGTTACTCCCACCACCACCCCCTCTCACCCAACTGACACTCATAATTAAAGAAACAAATAAAGCACACAGCAACAAAAGCAACGAACAACGAGTAACAACAAACAAAAGTCAAGGCGCAGCAACAGCAGAAGCGGCAGCGCAGCAGCAGTCACATTTGCATACTTTAAATGCGCGCACTTGTCGTGTCTGCACGCCGGCGCAGCGTCAACGTCAACGCCAACGTCAATGGCAGCAGCAGCAACAAAGCTTGCAAGCTGCCTTGACTTTGACTTTTGCAAGCGCGACTGCGCTGCCGACAGCGACTTTGAAGCTTTTAAGCTGTTTGCCACTGAGCAACATCAAACTTGCTGCTGCTGCTGCCGCTGCTAGCGTCGTGCTGCTGTTGTAACTTCTTCTTCGTTTGATTGTGTTGTGTCTGTGCTTAGTTCTTAAGTCCGTTGTTGGACTGCTCCTCTTCAGTTCGTTGCTGACCATCGTTACGTGCGGACGTGCCAAGCGCTTCAATTCGCCAAGCGTTCAGCTAGTTTAGTGTGCGCTGGCTTAGTGCTAGACTTAAATTTGCAAAAATAAAAAGATATATTACAAGACAACTTGGTTCGCAAAAAAAAAAAAAAAACATTTTGACGGTAAAAAAATTTAAAATTTTTTCGAAATTCAAAAAAAAAAAATTCAGTGTAAACGTTTTTGCCGCGTGTGATAAAATAATCGTAGCCAAAATAAAATATATATTTTTAGCTATAAAATCGAACTACATAGTATTTTAAAAAACAAGCGTAAGCTGTAAAATTTGACTGCTTTAAGTAATGTTTAAATAACGAACAGATTATTTGAAAGATTTAAGAAATTTGCATTTGCATACTTGTAACACTTTTTTTTACACCCGTTGTTGTTGTTGTTGTTGTCGCTGATCCTGTGGGAAACGCCGCCGCGCATAATTAAGCTCTTAACATTTTTAGTGTGTGTGTCCCGAGTGTGTGTTTGGATGTTGCAGCTAATACCGCGTTTACACTGTCTGCCGTAAATAAGTGTCGCTTGCAATGATTGCCATGCAAAGTAGAAGTTGCAGGTTACACTGGCTGCAGCGACTTCAAGAAAAATAGCTTGGAAAAAATGCATGGTCACACTATACCAAATACATGTTTTGAAATTTTTTCCAAACAATATGTGTGTGTCCTTTTATCACAAGAACGCATTTTATTTCAATAAGTCGCTTATCTATTGCTGTACAAAAATTTTAAAAATGTCAGTAATTACTGCAAATAATTTTAAAATGGAATAGTATATTTCTTTTTAATCGAAATTTGAAATTCTTTTACTATTTTTATGGGTAGAGCGTCAATGAATTTTAGGCTTCAGAAGCAAGTTAAGCCGAACGGCTGTCAGTGTAAATACGGCTTAAAAGCTACGCTTGTTCCAAGTGGCAGGCAGTTAGCAAATATGTAGGCTCTCTGTGTTTCTTAGCGTTGTACGCTTTGGCGATCTGCAAGAATTTCTAACTTGCTTTTTTTCGGCCTTTGCAGCAGCAGAATTCGCAGCGTCCAGTGAGACAAGTCTTCAATGGTTTCTTTCGTCTTTTCGGCTTGTGGCATTGGGAGCTTGGTGACTTGGTGACTCCAGGCGGCGTTGATTTTGTAGCCGTAAATGTTGTTAGGCCTGGCTACAGGCGAATGCGAATGACTAAGGCGCGGCCAGCGGCGACTATAATTTCTGTCTTGTGCATTCTAAACACACACTCCAAAAAAAAAAACAAACAAACAAATGCACAAATGCACAAAAACATACACACAAATACACATTGAGACTGATCTCCGCCTTGGCTAGCTGCAAGATGCAGATGCCACATGTGTCTACGTTGCAAGAGTGTGCGTGTGCATCTGTAACTATGTGTGTGTGTGTGTGTCTTTGAACCGCCATATTGGGTGCATAACGGTGCAAAAATCGCGCTGCTTTTTATATAGCGCTTTCCCACTTGCGCAACACCACGCCAAGTGCTTTCTTCTAGCTTTTGCTGTGGTTGTTGTTGTTTTTTTTTTTTTGTTGCTGCCAAGTTTATGTCTATGGTTTGTTGCATTGATGACGGCCAGAAACAACTAAAAAGACGACTGCTGCTGCTGTTGCAGTCGACCCAGCGACCGATAGACCGAGAGGCAAGCAGGCAAAACCGCAAGAACAACAACAATTGTGGTTGCTGAATCTGCCAGAGATGCCTCTGTTTTTGCTGCTGCTGCAACACTTTGCACATGCACTGGGAACAAAGTGCTGATCGATTGTTGGTTTGGCCAAGTCCGCAAGTCCGTGTATGCGATCATCTTCAATAGCTGGCAATAACAGCATGCAATATTTGTGGCCATATAATCAGCAGCTATGTGTGTTTGTTTGTGTGTGTCCATCAGGTGTAGCAACTTGCAGTTTGTTAGCCTTGAGCAAAATTTTGTCCTTTTGTTTATGCAGTCACAACAGTAGGTCAGCTAGTCGCCCTAGCAAAAAGCCATTTGCCAACCACATAATCAATGAACCAAAGCCCTGAGCACTTATGTCTGCATAACAATTTTGGTGCAATTGAATTTTCCAAGTCACTTGGCAGCCACTTCTCAAGTTTGGCTCATAGTATGCGGCCTGCAGTATGGCATATTTTTTTATTTTTGCGGTTTTTGGGCTTACAAAACAGTAAAACAACGCCCACACGTCTTGCGGTTTGTCTGGAGCGACTGCACTTTGACCGTAAGCAAATAATCATAATCATAAGAGCTATAACAACCACAACCAAGTCTAGGCTGACCTATGTGACTTTAATTTATGTAGAACTTTTCTTAACATTAAGTTGTGGCTTAAATTAGCATAGAGCACATAAAATGCATTTTAATGAACTGACAGAGTTCAAATTGGTCAGACAAAAAGATAAGCGTCATCAATGCCAAGAGCCTTAGCTTAAAATGTAACCATAAATTTGATAGAGTTATAAAAACTTTAATTTCCAAAACATATCTTGTATACAGCTAAGAAAAATATTCAAATCGAATGGTTCATTCACACACACATAACGGTGAGTGCCTCTTTCTCATTGCAATAAAATGAAATTTTATAACTTGGCAGCGCAGTGAAGAACTTATAAAAATATAAAACATAGAGGTAGAGACTAACCAAAAAAAAAACAAAAAAAAGAGTTCAAACAGCACCCAAATTCCAGCAACACAAAAAGATCTATAAAAAAAATATACGTAAATAAATCTAGAAAAAAAAGCAAAGGTCGTCACAGCAAGTGAAAATAGCAAAATAAAAGGTAGCACATACTATATACTCGCAATAGCAACAAAAACAATCATAAGCGGCAGACCTAAAGCAAGTTCGTTTCCTAAGTCTTACGTTTTATTTATCTTCGAGTCATTTAAAGTGGAGCGAGCGGCTACTGTCAAAGAGCGCGCGAATGATCGAGCTTGTGAGCGTGAGAGCGTCTGTGTGCAAAGCCGGCCGGAAGAAGTAGCACAACAACAACAACAAAAGCACTGCAAATAAAAAAAAAAGATTATATACATTATTTTGGCGTACATTTACAATACATATGTACATAGTAGTTAGAAAGAAAAAAAGGAGAATTTAAATTTAAACGCCTCTAAAACGTTTCGTTTAGTTCTCATTTTGAACCCAAAAGTTCAAAGGTAACAACCACAATAAAACCAACATAAGTTTATACAAACATAGCAGAAGCAGCGGCAGAATAAACAACTTATAACAACAAATACAATAAGCAACAGCAACAAAAAAATCTCACATTTAAAACAACTTGGTCCAAGCTGTGAGAGCAGCAACAACTCCAACTCCAACAACACAAACAAACAGCAGCAGCGACAATGGCAGCGCTGCACACATCTACAGATACAACGCCAACGCCAACGTCAACGTCGACGTCTACGATGAGAAAGCAACCTGCTGCTGCGCTGAGCAAAGTTTTTACGGTTAAGCAGCTCTTAGCGGTAAGTAAATTTGGGCTTTTTATACCCTATATCCCAAAGAGTACATGGGTTATTTGTTGAAATCTATGTAAGAGACAGTCGAGGGTTGTTAAACCATAAGGCCTAGAGCTTACAAACCATTTGAACTGAAGACACAAATTTTTTCCATTTTATTGTTTTGGTCATTTGTTTAGCTGTCTCAATCAATTTGTGTGCCCACTCCTATTGTTTTATATAATATATTTATAAATAAACGTTAACATTATCGTAAAACTACTCCCCAAAATGTTACCTCAAAATATATTTCGCATGAATACACTAATAATTCGCAATGCTTATGGTTTTTTTTTTTTTGAGACGAATGGTTGTAGGGTATCCCTCTGTCGGGCACCGCGTCGACTAATTCACATTTTCTTTATTTTTTTTTTGGCTTTTTATTTCTATTCATTCCATTCCATTTGGGCTCGGACTCCCTTTTTCTTTGCCAAATTCTCTGTGCAATTTTTCACTTATGGCTCAAACTTCTTTACAATTTTGCTGTCTCTTTGGCATCAAATAATTTGCACTCTCTTTTGATGAAATGTATGGCAATCACTTTAAGCCATTTGGGTGTTGCCAATTTGTTTGCCCTCAAACTGCACGGACAAAAAAAAGGTGTCAAATCTGAAGCATTGTTGTTGTTGTCGTTGTAGTTCTTTTGTATAATGCCTCTTAATGTTTAATGGCATTTAATTTCAGCATAAAGAGGCGTCATAATTTTTGGTCGGTTTTTTTTCTTAATGCTTTTACGTGGGCTGGACTGTCAGTTTTTTACTATTTCTACTATTATTACTATTAACTATTACTTTTGGTGGGCGTTTGAAGTGTTATTGTGTCCGTTAGAAGGTATTTGTGTGAAAGAGCAAGTTTTTAAGTCAGGCATTGGGTCAAACTGAAATTGATAAATGACCTTAATGTTAGCGTTAGTTTTTCGAGCATTCTTTTTTGGCACTGAGTTATGTTTGGTACATAAATCTGGTTACTTATTTGGCACTTCTAGTTCACTCGACTATTTGCCAATTGTGTTTTGAGGGCTTTTGAATTTTAAGAGCATTTTTACTTATGCCATGATGTGCAATCGTAAAATTATTAAATCACAAGTTTTTTTTGGATATACTTGAAATTTTTTGTGCAATATTAAACTGATATTAAATCTTATGAATGATGAATTTGATGAATTAAAACCCAGAAAAAACTATTTTCCAAACACATAATCAATGTTCCAAAGCCCTGATGAACTTGTGTGCATGATATTTGTATTTCCCTTTTTTTGGGTTAAGAAATAAAAAGAGGTCTCCAGTCTAGAACTTTTTGCGCTTTCTGCTTATACAAGAATAATGCAACGCCCTCACATCCTGCGGGTTTTTTAAAGCGACTGCCCTTTGATCAGTTGCGAAATCCCATAATCATATAATCATACACAAGTAAAAAAAATGGCGTACGTTAAAGTCGGGCGCAGACGACTTTGGGATACCCTGTACCACCACATTGCAATTACATAAGTCCGAAATATTGCTATAGACCTCCAAAAGATATTTTATTCGGCAAATTTGGCTACGATATTTTCATAAAATCATTCCAATTTTGCACCAAACTATTTTTTTTTACCGATCGGTCCTATGGGGGCTAAATGATATAGTCAACCGATTTTGATCAAATTTAGTACACTGATTGGGAACTTCCGAGGTCTTAAGCAATATTTCGGACTTAATTGCAATGTGGTGGTACAGGGTATCCCAAAGTCGTCTGCGCCCGACTTTAACGTATGCCATCTTTTTTTAATTATATTTAAATAATAAATACAAAATTGTGGAATCATCTGACTATTTGAAGAATGCTATTTTGTTTTGTTAAGAACTCTAGCATTTTTTGTTTTAAGACCATACAGAAAAATTATCGATTCCAAAGTGCCTGTTTCTCGAAGAGAAGGTGTGTCTTATGGTCCAGTTTTTCTCTTGCATTGATTATATTAGTATTTAATTGTATTTTGAGTATTAACTTGCTCTGCTATTATTGGACTATTTGTATGATTGTCGAAACTATGAAATAAAAATCGTCAAAACTACTTAAACTTAAACCCAACGGTGTAGACGCTAGATTTGTTCCTACCTATTTTTCCATATTATTATTATTATTATAAACAAATAAATAAAAATCCGTTTTGCATTATGTCATTTTACTTCCCATTTTCATAGCATGTACGAGTATCTGTATCATAAACACAAAAATAGATTAATTTAATTTAATCTTTTATTTTCTTCGTCAAATATAGTTACATATGTTTAGATAAAAAGTTTATGAAGTCTGCATATCCTAACGTAAATTTCAAAATTTTAAAGGTACTTCATAGTCTTTAGATATTCTTTAACGTATTTTTTTTTTTTTAAATAATTTACAACTATAACGAACTTATAACTAAATTTATTAGTACACAACAATTTTTTTAATTTTTTGCCTATCTTAAAAGATAGTTTAAGAGGAACTATAAATGTTTTGTACCTTTAATTAGCCTAATTGTCCATTACTGGTGATCGCCTTTGAGCTCAAGTCAATGACTTAAGCTGAATACTCTTAAGAACATACAACGTACTAAATCATTCACCCATTAAACAAATTTATGCGACTGTAAAAACTCGACCTGTCATTATAAACCTTAATTTCCTGATGAGTTGCTGAATAGTTTATCTTTTTGCGCTTCCTGGCCAACTTTACAAAGCCAAACGAAAACCATTCTTCCCCTATCAAGGGGACTTTGAGTGCTGCCGAGATCTGCTAAGATCAATTCCAGTCAAAAACTTTACCACCTGCACTGGCCAACACAGGGGCAGTACTTTGGCCAAAGGTCAACAGACAGTCTGGCGCCCGACGATCATTAAAAAAATAAATAAGTACGAAAGTAATTTGTAAAATCTTCAAACAAAAAAAATATGTATAGGTATATATAGAGAAAGAAGAGTGGAAAAATATTTTTATATATACTTATATTTTTGCTGTTTCTGTGCTTTTACGATTCTAAATTACGGCGGCCGCCTGTTGACTTCTGTTGCATGGACTTCAATATGCTGACCAACTGCAACTGGCCAGTTTTCGCTTGTGGCAAGAGCTGCGGCAACAAACACAACAGCCAGAACTTACTTCATTAGCACAGCCTGGCTGGAACTGGGCTTTGAGCCCAGTTATAAAATTGTTGTTAAAAAGAGTCAGGCAGCTGCTATAAACCAAAAAAAAATAAAAATACTAAATCACGAAAGGAAAACCAAAAAAACAACAGGGAATCTTCAGACGAGGCCAAGCTTGATGAATGATGTTTTGGCGGCATCTTTAACCAAAAATGCATACGGCTTTAAGATGGATTACATGCTGTGCCGTGCGTGGTTCAGAGACATGTATAGGTGGACAGTATCTTGCGCTATTAGTGACCCAAAAGATTGGCATTGCTTTAGAGCTGCAGTTATTGCAAAATAAATGGCATATCCCATAAAGGCAACACAAAAAAGAGGCCAGCACTAATAAAACGATAACAGCCGTAATAAAAAAACGAAACCAAAACAAAATACAACAAAATTAAAAGAATAACCAGACATAAAAACTTCTTGCAAGAACAACGGCAAACGTCAAAGAAAGTAATTTAAGTTTTGTTAATGGGTCAGTTGGCTTCCCACAAATATCGTAAGTATTAAGACATTCATAGAACTATGGTGATGGTATCTACTCGTGCATAGGTGGTGGTCACTCTTGGCCACTCTAAAAGACCACACTCAATGACCAAATTGCCTCTCTCTTTAAGCGTTAACATTCAATGATAATTTCACAGATTCTTCGTTTTATGGGTGTCCGGCAATTCGCTTAAATTCAATATGGCCTACTCTTATTGTTTTTATTGCGTTCTTTTTTTTTCTTTTTTTTTGTAGTTCTACTATTTAATCGTATCTTTGGAACTTGCTATTCAGAAAGTGCATAAAAACTTTATTGCCAGTAGGATATTTTACTTGATATAACAAAATCCTATGCTATATCACCATAAAAGTGCAGTATCTTTTCCCACTAGGTCGTTGTGGCAATAAAATTGTCTAACTGTCTAATGGCATGCCAAGAACCAGAAGAATTGGCAATGCTATGTAGCGAGAATTCTTTCACAAACATAACACAAATCGTTTAAATAATTAAATGCAAGAGCAGTATTTAATATTTTTATATCTTACAACCGTTTAAATGTAGCCTCGAGATTTATTCTTTTTCTCCACCACACCTCTCAAATATGCATCTGCTGGAACTGTATAGGAACGTACATAAGGAACCAAGAAGTTTCATTGACCCTCTTAGAAAAACTTCAACTCTCTTCTTCACTTAGTTATTGTTTTGCTATACGACAAAATGACTCTAGCCCGCTCAGAAAACATTTCCTAATAGTAAGTCCATTATCAAAAAAAATGAAATAACATAAGAAATGTTTGAACTAGAGTTTAATTTGTCAAACTAACAGTCTGATTTGTACGGTTTTTCCAGAGTTAATCCACGTTTCTGCGAACCCATTTATCATGGGCCGACTATCAGACAGTATTGTTGTTTACTTTTTATTGATAGCTCCTGAATGCTGTGCATCATTTGCCTATACTACTGTGACCAAAAGATAAGGTGACATTGCATTTATTTTGAAAAATGTTTATTAATTTGTCCAAATCAATTTTATCGCCTTCAAAGTAATACCCCCCTGATAAAATGCACTTATACCAACGGATTTTTCAATCTTCGAAACAGTTGTTAAAATCGATTTCCGGGATGATCTTCAGCTCTTTCTGCGACGCAGCTTGAATCTCCTCTATCGACTCAAAACAGTGTCCCCGGAGCGGTCTTTTGAGTTTGTTGAATAGGCAGAAGTCGCACGGTACCATATCAAGTGAATACGGTAGTTATGGAACGATATGGGTTAAGTTTCTGGCGAAATGGTCACGAAGAATCAATGCAGTGTGAGGCGTTGCATTGTCATGGTGCAAATACCATGAGTTGTCTCGCCACAATTCCTACCTCTTTTGGCGAATAGCTTCATGCAAACGACGCATAACGCTCAAATAATATTCCTAGTTGACTGTTTGACCCTGCGAAGGGAACTCATAATGCACAACTCCATGATAATCGAAGAAAACAGTCAACATGACCTTGATTTTTAAGCAACTTTGGCGCGGTTTTTTTGGTCTTGCCTCCGATTGATCGGTGTTTTCGGGGTCGTAAGCATAGATCCAAGTCTCATCTCCAGTTACTATGCATTTCGCCTTGTCAATGTAGTCAGAAAGCATTGCTTCACACACTTCACACGACGCCTTTTTTCCAAAATTCAATTCAGGCAAAAAAATCACTTTTAGCAGCTCACAGACACGAAGCGTACTCAAACACTAATGAATATTTTTCTACGTTTAACTTGATGTGGATGACAGAGACAGTGAGGTTTTTCGGAACCAACCTTGCAGCGACGCGTCTCATGCCCAAAATATCAGTCAAAATTGAATGAACGCTCATGTGACTGATGTTTAACTCACGAGCAATCTCTCAAACACTCAAATGACGATTTTGGAGCACTAAGTTCGTGATTTGGTCGATGTTATCTTCGGTTGTTGACGTTCCCGTCGATTTATTAAACGAATTAATTTTATTTATTCTGATTCCTGCGATTTCAGTAACGTTCCCAAAATGTTCGGATCCCAGTGTGTTCAGTCTTCTCCTGCATAGTGCCATGCATCCACACAGGAAATGCTCCACTGTTTCCTCCTCTTCTACTTCCTGATAGCTTCTGCAGTAAGGAAAATGAGGCACACCCAATCTATTGGCGTGCCTACCAATGAAATAGTGTCCAGTAAGAACCCCTATCGTTGCTCTTATGTTTAGTCTGTTAAGTTATAAGAGCTGCTTAGTTCTATTTAAGCTCCTGCTAATTATACAGGTTTGTACCCATCTATGGTTCGCTTCATTAATGATATTCCTGTCTTTTAATAGTTTGCACGTCGCTAGCGGCATAGTATAGTAAAGTAAAGTAAGGCTGAAGTGGTAACGTTGTGCCCCGCCTTGCTAACTTATCAGAGCAGATTAATTGTAAAGAATTTTGCAACATCTAGCAGAAGCTCATGACATTCCATCACTGTTTTGGATGTGAGCCTTACCGATTGTTATGCTTTTAATGCAGCCTGACTGTCGAAACATATCTGAATCTTCCTATCGGGTAATACGCACTTCTTAATGATAAGAATAGTTTCCATTATAGCTATGACTTCCGCTTGAAAAACACTACAATAATCTGGTAAACGGAAGGATTCGTTGATGCCCAACGATTCCGAATAAACACCCCCTACCACCTGGTCATTAAGCTTAGATCCGTCCGTAAAGAAGGTAATCTTGCTACTACAGTCTAGTATACCATTGTCCCAATCTTCTCAAGATGGGAAACTTACACTAAACGGTCCATCTAAGAATAACTCCATAGAGTTAGAAAAGTCAGTGCTTCTGGGAATACGCGGAAATTGACTCAGAATAGTCGAGTGCCCTCTAGAACTAATGGCTAGATTCGAAGATTCTCTTAGCCTTAAGGCTGTTTTTACTGTTAACTGCTTACTATTTGGTCTATCGGAGGAAGGATGTACCAACATAAGAAAAAAAATTAACAGATTCTTTTTACGGTTTTTTTTTTTTAAATTACAAATTCCGGTTACTTTTTGTACATAAGGTATGTCAAGATCATTTCTTTTTAAAGGTAATTATTGGCGTTCCTAGAGCTGTTTTCGCTGTTCGATTTAATTCAAATATTTATCGGAACGCTTTTTTATCTATTCTTTTACAGCACACTGTTGCTTAAAAATAAAGTTTGAAACTTATTCAAAATAACATAGAAATAGAGCTTCAATTCTTCAGAGCGGATATATTTCGACAACGATTGTTCGGCGATGTTTTATGGATCGCTGAATTCGAATCCTAAATTAAAAGGACCTTTAGATGACTCGATTTGTGGTTTTTTTTGAGGTTACGTCAGAATCCTGACACCCTGGATTTTAAATTCAGATTCGGCTGTGTTATTATATAACTTTGAAAAATGCCAAAAAAAAAAAAAATTATTTTCGAGATCGGTTGCCCCAGCACGTCATGTTTGTAAGATTGCCTCCAAGATAACTAATTTTTTCGGATTTTTTTGATGTTAGGATTTAAGACCCAACCAGTCCCAGACCCCAGACCCCAGAACACGGCACTTTATTTTGTATGGTTGTTGAATCCATATTTGGGTCGAGCGGTGTGGCCTACAGCGTTTGATTAGAACAGGGGTGTCCAGGCGCATTGCTCATCTGGCTCTTTTTGTTTTTGTAATGGCTCTTAGGCATAGGCAGCAATGCGCTTGTACATGCACGGCCCTAACTGTATATCACCCAGTGCCAATGCAAATTACAAAAACAATTTCGCGCGTTCTCTCACTTACTCTCTCTTTGCTCTCTGATCTCGTGAGCACAAACACAACCCTTGCGTATATTTGTTGTTGGCCCACAGATTTTCAATGTAATTTTGTTGTTTTTCGTTTGAGCATGCACTCAAAAAAATCGGTATTAGATTCTTTCGCTATTTTTTTTTAAAAACTTGTTAAATGGGACTTTTAAGGCGTTGCTTGCAAACAAAAAATAGTTTTGGCCCTGTACCTTTAGGTACAAAGGGTATGCTAGATTTATACAATGTATATAACAGACAGAAGGTGGCTATAGGTAAAAACATATGAATAAAATATATATATTTTGTAAAATCCGGTGGTAAATAGATATTTTTCGGGAAATCCCTTCCGAATTTTAATTTTAAAAATTTTAAAAATAAACTGAGAAGTCGATTAACAAACGAACATTTGGAGGCATTATTAAAACTAGCATTAACTAAAATAAATATTGATATGGACCCATTTTTAAGTTCATCATAAATACTATATGTACAATAATTTTTTTTCATTATTTTTTACCACTCTTATAGGAATGTACCAATTTTTTACAGTGCACACAATAACTGTTTAGTATAGGGTTTTGCTCTTCCACAAGCAGCGTTTGGACACCCCTAGATTAGAATTTGGAACATTAAGTTTAAAATAATATCTATATTTTATCGTATATATCCATTTAAAAAAAATGATATTACCTAACTAAGCAGTCTCAAACTTATTTGCTCTGATTAAAGTGCTCCGAGTACGAGAATAAGATTTCTCTAAAGCTGTTTAAATTTTAGATTTTGGGAAAATATATATTCTTGTTCAAAATTACAGTTTCTTCCATTTTAGAATAAATATAGAAATATTTTATATACTCCATGCGTGCGAGTATTAAAATAGACAAGGCCTTCTGTTTAAACACATAAGATAGTATTTTAGATACAAGATACATGTGTGGCAGCATAGCATAACAGTAAACTGATGTCTTGAGTTGTTGAATTTGTTAGCACTACTTAATGTTAACCAGCAAGAAAATCAGCCAGAACTACAACAGCAACAACGAAAAATAAATGGCAAAACCGACTTGGATAGCGTGTCGACAACTTTTACGCTGCGGGAACACTGCGGTGATAAAGATCTTGAAATCAGAATCTCAGAATCTCTTGAGTCTCTTATTTCTTTTTCTTATACTGTCATTGGATTGTATGCGTCAACAAATTGTTGCGCGCCAAAACTTAAATTGCAATATATCGTATACGTAAGAAAATTAAGTAATTAAATAAATTAACAAGGCACGATACCGTTCTATATATTTATGTTAAACTTAGTTACGCAACAGATATTAAATAATTATTAAGGAAAAACAAACAAAAACAACAACATAAAAACATAGTTACTAGTTAAGTTAGCCAAGCCATGCTTTTGTATCGGTGTATGTGTGTGTTTGTATGTTGGCCATAATTAATGGCGTATGAAGTTTGAGTGCATTGCACTCTAGAAGATGTTACCACATACTACCACAAAATTTGACTTATTTATTACTATATTATGCTGAACTTCAGTGCTTTTGCGAATTCCTAAGTAACTGCAAAACTGAAAAAAAAATATAAGACAATACACCAAGAGCTAGAACAAGAACAAGAACAGCAAAGATTCGTATTTCTTTTATAGTACCCTTGGCTGGATTGGTTTTAATTATAGAGCCCAACTTTAACTTCTAACTTGGTTGAATTCTGCGAGATGGGCGTGTTTGTTCTCTTGTGCAGGCAACTGTTAATTTTGTTTTACAACTTTTTTTTGTTTTTCTATAATAGTTGTTTTTGCTGTTGTTATTGTTACTCTTACTGTTGTTGTTGCGGTTGTATCTTGTCGAGCCGTATCTACTATCTATAACGTATTGCCCGGTTAACTTCGTAACTGTCAGTTAAAACAAAGCCCACATACACACACACATACACACTCATCAATAGATCTCTCATTCATAAAACTTTATAGTTAACTGAATTTTTGTTAGCAATTTTTGTACCCTCTGTCCAAAGGTTAAGAGGCATACTTAGTTGGGGCAAAAAAAGCGTCTGTAACATATTTCCATATGGGTCTGCACCGTCAAGGAAACCCATTACGTCATGGCCGTCTGTCCATCCATATTCAAGGGTATACCAAGTATTTGAAAAGTAACCTTTATTGTAAGTAAGAAAACGAAAGAAATTGAATTAAGCTAAAACTGCCTGCTTCTCGAAGATCTCCACATTTTTCAAAACTCCATCAATTAGTAAAGATGTATGTAAAGGAGTGAATAAATTCGCTTAAATCTCAGATATAACAATTATTTCCCAGCCCTACACAACAGTATTTCACAATTTCCACCCAAAACTGTTATGGTCAAAATTTAAAACATAGTGCGAATAATGAAATAAATGCTTTCAATATATCAAATCGCATAAATGTCGCAACTTAAGCAGAGTACGGGGTCTATTAAAGTTCCAACTGTATCCGGTCCACTTATTTATTTTTGAAACCGTTTTCCCTAATGGAACAACATAGTTTTAACCCCAAATAAGTTAATATCTTTTAACCACTTTTTGGCGTAACATTATTACCTATTGAGAACCGTAAATATTCTTAAATCTTTAAGGGTCAGATTCTATTAGTACCCAGTATCTTAAGACTTAAGGGTTTCTTAGTATCCTTAGACTTAAGCGTTTCTTGGCTCGAGCACAAAAAAAATGTTTATGTGACTATTATATACGTAGTATTATTTAAGGTTGACCATAACGCAATTAATTGTAGTACTTGTTCCTCTGTATCTCTGACTTTTCTTCTAAAAGTTAAGTACTTACACTAAATAAGGTTTAAATAAAATGTATCTTATACAGGGAATGGTGACGGTGGGACCTCCCATTAAAATTTGAATAATTCGTTTGTTACATCAGGCACATCGTCAAAAAGTTCACCTACCGGGCTAAGGACGCGGTTTAGTTCATATCAATTTAATTTAATTCATTTTCTCATAAGGTCAACTGTGCTTATCAAATATAATTTAATAAATAAATAAAAAATCATACGCACAGGTTTTACTTTTGTCGCTACTCCCAGGGATTACAATATACTTTGCAATTTAATTTGCGAAACAGGGAGAGACAAATAAGTCTTTATAACTATTTGGTTAGTTCTAGCTTGTTTTTGTGGGCTTAGTTAGCAAGAGAAGGTTTCTGGGAATATGTATCTTTTTAAGTGTTCACCATTTTATCACCTTTTTAGCAACAAGGTGTATAATTTCAGCCAAGATGTTGGCAATCTTTATCTGTCTGTCGGTAATGCGCATCTTTTGATTAAATTTGTATTTTCTGACTCTTATAGTCTCCGAGATCCCTTTAGTCATTAAAAGTGTGTCCGGACATTGCCTTGACTTGGCTGTTTATATAGGGTGGGTCATGAGTTTGGTTGGTTGTTAAACACTCATAATTCGGAAATATATCGCTTAACAACCGAACAACGTGTAAAAGTGGTACAGGCATACTATGAAAATGGTCATTCGGTGAAAAAACATAGTTTAGGCCAGTGTCGACGTGTCACCTTTCTAGGACTACTTTGCGTCGAAATTAGCTCAGCAGATCTTCATTTACAAGCCTACAAGATTAAAGCCCACGGACCATTATCAGCGTCGTTTATTCGGTCAATAAATGGAAAAACAAAAAAACCATTTTAAATTACGATTTTCGCATTCGGACCTGTATAGCTAGCCGCGGCGGCCATTTGGGCGATATTATTTTTCATACATAAATGAGTAGTTTTAAACTTGCATTTGGTATAAGGACATTTCCAGGATCGCGTACGCGATATTCGTACGCCTTTAAAGTGCAAAAAAGTAAAGGAAAAAAAAAAAAATTTTCTTGTTTTTATTTTTTGATACCCATTTTTAGTATCTGTAGTGCAAAAGGCAGGATCTGTTAAGTTAACGTTTCCAATATATTGACAATAAACCTGCGATTTAGTACGCGACAAAAATAGAAGTCGTTTTCGACTGCATCTACAAAAATTTAAAAATCGAAATAATAAAAATAGTTAAAAGAAACTCATTTTTAACTAATGTGAAATATTGTAGCTTTTTTTTACACTTTATTTTGTTAAAATGTATATTCTAGTTATTTTTTTCTAAGCTTAAGTCTGATTTAGTACGTGACATTCAGTACGCGACATATTTTTCAACCTCTTTAGTTTTATGTAATTTTTAAAAAATCTTGTATTTACATTATTATTTATTTTCTTTAACTTCATCATTCACATCACAGAAAAATTCACATAGTTATATAATACATAACATGAATTCAAAAGACGCCTCTGGCAGAACATAATGCAGTTACAAACTCTCTCCAGCTTTGACGATTTTAAGGTAAATTCTTGATCACCGGCCAAGGGCATCTTTCTTGACATTCTGCTCGTACCGAGCGGATCATGGTGGTACATGGACGACCTCTTCTTCTCGCACCTTATGGATTCCATTCAAGTGATATCATTGCAATGTCATTTTTCGGCTTTCTCAATGTGTGGCCTATCCAATTCCACTTCCTCTTGATTTCGTTTTCTATAGGAGCAGTGTTTGCCAACAATTAGAGATCTGAAAATATAAATGTTTATGTGTACAAAAAGTGATAATTCAAGGGAAGTGTGAAACGAAAAAAGTAAATGAGAAACCTAAAAAAATTAGACTGAAAACCACTCAAAAAGTAGTAAAAACTAGAAAAACATAAATATCTTCAGTGTTCAGGCCAATTATTAATGCAAATAAATAAGAAAAGCTGTAAAATCAATGTCTTATCAAATTTAACCCATTTTTGACTTAAAAACTTGAAAAATTTTGTTGGAAAATATACGAATAAAATGCACGGAGATTATACCTTTGGTACAGTGTTCTATTACTCGGTATAAAAATTAAAGTGTCCATTACGGTGGACTTTTGAACATGCTCTTTACCTAAATTTAGAACATGTACCTGGTTAAAGTTGTAATTTTATACCTACTTTTCTTATAGGGTTCGGGACCTGCTATTTTAATATAATATAATTGCTATATAAATATATTTTGTTTTTCAAATCCTAAACAAATTAATACCCAAGTATTTGGGAATTAATAAAAATGTGCTTAGAGTAAAAATCATTTAAATGGAAATTTTATTTTGGAATACGTTTAATTCCAAATGTCTCACAAATCTGTTCCTCCACGGGTTAACAAATGTCTTGAAATCTAATCAAAAAATATTTTAATTTTTTCAATGGCAACATTTTTGTAATTTTTTGTTATCTTATGGCTTGGTGTCATTAATTGTATCGCAGCAATTCAGACAGCTAGATATAAAATTCCATTTGACTGCATTAACTTGGTTAATGGCAAATCGTGCAATGGCATAATTAGCTGGAACTCTTTGTTTAATCTTTGGCTTTTCCGTATTGTAGTTTTTTATACATTTGTTTGCATGTGCAGTGCAAATTTAATGCTAGACTGATCTGAACCCAAGTCCAATAAGAAACTAAACTCAATTTGTCTTATTCGTTCTCTTTATTTACAGCTTCTGATAATCCTAGGACAACACAATGTACGACTCAGTCAGGCCATTGAGCTGGGCGCCAAATGTCAGCATAATATGGATTGTACAGACTTTATCAAGGGCAGTGCCTGCTCGGCCCAGGGCTACTGTGAATGTGAGCCCTACTTTGTGCAATTCAATGCAACGCAGTGTTTGCAATGTAAGTACAGTACAACAAATAAGTACATACATTTATGTTAGGTACTCGTATTATAACTGACACACTTTATAGATGACAAGCTGCCACTTGACATAACCTCATTCAGATTGTTTAGTTTGTATGACAAATGCCAAGTAAATTGCATTCTTTTACATTTTTTTTTTTTTTTCTGTACTGTTTGTTGGCTAAGTCTAAGCCAAAATGTTTGTCAAACAAATAAAAAGTGTCGGTACCATGTGGCGTATGCTTAACGCACCTATATTGACCAGCTTCATATTGATATTTGTTTGGACGACGCGAACATCTATCTGCCGTTAAAAGCACAATCTTCAAGAATATAACCAAGTAACTCTCTCTTTTTTGATTGCTCTTTTTTCCCAACTCCAGCACATCTATTGGGCGGAGATTGCGTGCTGAACGAGCAGTGCACCATGAAAGTGGCCAACAGCAGCTGTTTGGATGGCGCCTGTCGCTGCGTCGAAGGATTCCTGCAGTTCCGCAAACACACCTGTGTTGGACGTAAGTATCAGAACTGGCTAAACTCCATGCTGTCCCTCTCTTAGTTCTTATCTGAAAATTGCATGAAAATTGTTTTATTACTTATCATTAACAACATTATTAAAAATCCTTTGGTCTATTTTGCTCAAGTGCAATAAAAATTTTTAAAAATCAAATAAATTTAATAATTTTAATTGGACTGGTTAAATTTAGCTTTAACTACAAATAACTCATAAACTTGTTTTTTTGTTGCTGTTGTGTTAAATGCAACTCTGTGTCTGCCGCGTTGGCATTGTTTAGCACTACTATTGCTCATAATTTTCCAGGCATCCAATTTTCTACAACTTGACACAAACAATTAACATGATCATACCAGCAACAACAATAACAACAAGCTGAATAATTTAAAGAGCGTCTAACAAGAGAAGCGTGTTAATTATAATTACACGCATAATTAGTTAATTTTCCAAGAAATCTCGCAAAGTAAACAATCAAATATTAAGCAACCAAACAAGCAAAGATTATAAGCATTTGTGTCTTAGACTAGCTAGAACTAATAGTATCTGAACTAGAAATGTAGCTCAAAGATGGCATTTAACGATTGTAGACTGCTTTGTGGCCATTATACAACTCGGTAGAGTGTAGTAATTGTTATTATAGCTTGGAAAATTATTGTCAAGTGAAATAAATGAAATTTCTTCAAGGGCACTGCGAAAAAAATAGTCTTTGATTCTTATTCAACTTGTCTCTATCCGACTTTTAGAAATTTCAGGAAATAATTACTTTAGTTTTTTGTTCTGTACAAATGCGTGCCTTTATCATCGTTAATCTATACATATTGCAAAAAAATATTTGAAAATTAACAAATGCTCAAACATTTGTGCCATGCCCTGAAAAATTATCATTTATAGGAGATATAATTTTTTTCCACTTACTTCATGGAATTTAAAAATTTCTAGTTCTAACTACCCAAATAGCTAAGGACTCCGAGCTTCAAAAATAGCTTCAATTTGGAGGTACTTTCTCGCATAAATTAAAACTCTCATAATACTACTCAGATCACGCTTTAGTACGTCATAGCTTACGATTTTGAAATAGTTACGAGACGTTGAATTGAAAAATTAGTATCCTTACAAACCAAAAATTAGCGCGTTTGAACTTTAACCGAGTAAACAGCTCTGATGTAATCGCCAAATGTTTTGATTATTTTGCAAATATTTTGGACACATTCTTTGAAGGTGCTAAGCCATTGAAGGAGCTGAGTTGTTGCTCATGAATTTCTAAAGTTATATTAATGGACCAAATTTTAACCACCTTCAACCAGATTTCTTTCGAAAGTAAGCCAATACCCATTATCAGTGATCACGTTGCATTTTCATTATAGTCGCCAACTGCCTCGAACAATCGCAATGTAAAAGCTCATAAAGCTCATCATTATTATTGATAGCCGAGGGAAAAGGTAAAATACCACAAAAAGTTTATTGAGCAGGTGACAACTGCATTTGGATACTGCAAAAGATCGGAAATTTATCTTAACTAAAGTGCGAAACGAACCGGTTTTCGAAAATTTCGAAAACATAAAATACTTTGTCACTTCATTCCATGAATAACAATAAAAAAGCCTCTAGAAAGAAACCTAACATAGTCTCCAGAGGCACCAAAATCCAAACATAAGCTCCATATTTTTATGTTAAGCCTATTTTGGTGAAGCACCCATGTGTTTTATTGTATTGAAAACCCTAAGCTAAGCAGACTAAATGTCAACTACCAATACTTAAGTAATTATTTAAACATTTCTATTATTTAAAAAGCGGTTCATCAAACCCGAGGTTTTTGGGTATAGCAGCATTTCGTCAAGAAATTTCCATAAACTGACTAAGAAGTTACGTTTTTTCGGATACATTTCAAATTGATTTGGTAAAAAATGTTTTTGGCTTGACTTAGACGCTTTGATGAATAAATAACTCAACTTTTTTTTTATAAAATATTTTCATATTTATTCAAAATAGGATCCATTTCATAAACTCAGTTTTTAGGATGTTCTTTAGCACCTATGTCAAGGCTGCTTAAATGGCCGAAATATCATTTTAGAAAGTTCTTTTCGCGACAGTTTTCATTTTTTGAGAATAGAAAATAGCCATGTGGTGCTAGATCAGGCGAATATGGGGGTGGATTTGTGAGCGGTTTTCCCTCACGATAATTGACAATTTCGCCTTCTGTAACAAATTGGGAACAGTGCGCTTGGAATCTTAAAAGATTATTATAATTTTATTTTTTGGTTTCTGAAAACGCCATTTTGAGTTCTTGACTCGCTTCTGATTTCTGTTCTGCAGTTTGTCGTTTATTTTAAGGACGATACTTAAAGCGACATTTTCCATCTCTAGTTGCACGAAAATATGGATGGCTTTTAGCATTTTCTTGCTAGCTTAATCGAGTAGACCGACCTGACAACACGTCTCAAACAAGTGAAGTCATTTATAAAACTATTTGTTGTAATACGTGCTACAGGTCCTGAAAAGATACTGCTTGAAAGAAACTTGCAGTTATAGGGTCCGACTTCTCACTGCATTATCTTGAAAACAATTTGCTTTATCCCGCTAACAATCATCCGGCAAATCTAATTTTGATGCAACAAACGTACTTTCCGTAAAGATTTTGTGAGATACTTTTTTTTTAGATACTTTAGAGAGTTTATCCCATCATTAGCAACTTCATTATGGTATTGTCAACTGTATTTAACACATAGGCGCCAAATTCACACTAATCTGATTAGGCTTGTGAGTTAATTAACTTGGCTACAAGTTGCGGTATATTTGGTTGCCTTTCTTGTTATAGTTGTAGTTGTTGTAGTTATATGTGTGTGTTTTTGCCCTGCAAGACTTGCATGTTGACTTGGTTAATTTGACTCGTCTGCGCTTGCTCCAGTTCGTGTCTACGACATTCACCTGTTTTCTTTCTGCTTCTCTCTCTCACAATAGCTGTATCTTTTAGTTTATTTAAAAAAAAAAAAACAGCAAGTTAATTATAGCGCATTTAAATGCATACACCGCCCAGTGGGCGTGACCGTAGCACACATGACGCGGTCAAACTCGCACAACTGTCGGCCAATGCTGTCTTTAATATTTAATTAAAATAATTTTAATGACAAAAGCGCATGTTGTATGAAACTGCTAGCAGACAACTTGTATTTATGAGATACTTTCACCAAAAAAAAAAAAAAAAACATTTACAAAAAAAAAAAATAATACAGAAATTTTAAAATGGTTTCAATAAAAACCCAAAGGCGCAACAGAACCTTTCACCGAAATCCTGTAAGCTGCAAAAGTTGTCTTCTGCCTTTTTTTTTTTTTGGCTTTCGATTTGTATCTATATCGGTAAATGTATCTGGTTGACGCTACATAGCTCTCATGAACGGTAACTGACTGTCTGCTTTACATGCCTAATTGCCCAAAAATTTGCTGCTTTTATTTGTAATTAAATTGCGGCAATGCAACAAGTTCCAAATAAAAGAAGGCCAGTAAATGCCAAGTACCAACAACTGAAAGAAAGTCCAATTAGCGTCTTAAGTTAGAACAGCTGGCCCAGAACTTGGCCTTGTACACAGGGCAAAATTAATAAGTATCATCCGAAAAAGGTAATGTCTTAATTCAACGAGAGATTCGTATACCTATTATTTTTATTTGAGAAATACGATGGTTCTTATGGAACCAAAGTGATTCGCTAGCGTTTTTTTTAAATATAAAATCTCAAAAGTGGAATTGTTGAGACTACTTCAAATAAAATCGTTATGGCTCTGGAATTAGAGACATATATTTATGACGTTTTCAAGAATCCATTTAAAATATATACCTACATATTAATTATAGCACCGGAAATATATTTATTTGGCCTTGTGTAAGAGGATCACTTTTGTTACAGGATTAATTTTTCATTCAATTAAAGTTTTATAAAATATTTAAAAATCTAGACTACCAAATATACATATAAAAAATTCTACAAATTATAAGAAAATGTCCACGTCGAAATATAATTTAAATTGATTAATGTCTTGAATATAAATTGCTCAGTTTATTTATGATATTTTGTATATGTGTAAACACTAAATAAGAATCTTTTTGCTTACAACTGTGTCTTGAGATTGAGATTGCTTTTTAAATGAAATATTAATAATTCAATCCAAACCAACTCTTTTTTCTCTCAGTGTTATGTTGCGCCTTTTAAACGTTTTTAGTTGACAAAACTACAGACACACATACACATCTACATGGGGCAAGGCCCGTTCACTTGGCCAGTACTAAGTATACACTCTACCGGGCCTGGCCTGTCCCAACGTGGCCATAACTTTGGCTCTGTCTTTCTGGCTATGGGTCAAACAAGTGCAGCCGCTTGTGCCAGATTTTTTTGTGGCAGTCCCAGTGGCAGTGGTAGTGGCAGTGGAAGGAAGGCTTGCTTTCGCTGTTTTATGTTGTTGTTTTCGGCACTTGTTCCAGTTTCCCATGCACCTTAACCCACGAGCCCATTGCCATTGCCATGGCCATAACCATTCCCATTTCACATTGGCCAAAATATAACTGTCGTATATGTATTATAGTAGCTTTGTATCTTTTAACGAGCTTAGCCCAGCTCAGCTCAACTTAGTTCGGTTCAGCCTGTGGGAGAGTCACTCAGCTGCTACTTGCCCCTTGGATCGTTATGAGTTATGCCGTTGTTTGTGCCTTCTGCCACCGCCTCTCATATGACATTTTGTGTACGTGCTGCAAGAAAAGTAGCTCTATTGGCCAAAGAAAAAGTATGCCAACATATGCACAAAACAGATATTGAACAGATAAAGCAAGCCAAAAGACAACAGCAACAGCAACAATAACAAGAACCAACAAGATACAGCAACAGTTCAACTTGAAGTAGCAGCAGCAGAAGACTTCAGTAAAATCTTCAAGATGTCTATTTATCTTAGAAGCAACTTGATCTTCGTTTCTAGAATGCATGCGTATGTGTGTGTGTCAACATTTGCATACAAAGTTGCAGAAAAGTGAAGCTGCAGGAATTTGAAAATTGCAACTTAGTATGGTTGGTTTGTTAGTTGATCCTCAAGATTGATACAGATAAGCCGACAAATGCTGAGATAAGCGTAAAGCTCAGAGACTTTTACCTTTAAAATTCAAATTCCCAGCTAAATAGATTCATAGGATGTGATAGACGTAAAAGTAATGAAAACTTAAAAGTAAACCTAACTTTCCAGAACTAAAATAAACGTATACTTCAACCAACAAAGTTATTATCTATAAGAACATACTCACATAACATATTTTTGCAAGGCAACTTTCAAAAAGGACTAAAAAAGTAAAAAATAAATTTAACAAAAAATACAAAATTTCAATACACACATTGAATCGATGGAGAGATAGTGAATAAATATTTCTGTTATGTAACCGGTAATTGCGCAATTTCTGGAAACGCAAAGATCATTCGTGGCGAACAAAATACACTGAGTAAACTTAAAGTTATTTTCTCCATTTACTCAGTCCTACTGTTTTTACACTCACTTTCACACTCCTTTTTTTTGTGTGTTTAGGTGCTTTTCCTTGAAGCCATTTTCTTACTCAAACATTCACTCCGAAAATTAATTTGACCTAAATCTTTTAATCATAATTATCTTAGCAGCGGCATTTAGAGTTTTTAAATTTATTTTAGATTTTTTTAAATAAGATTGAATGATGACTCTCGTTTTAAGCTTTACGAGAAACAAGTCTAATGAGCTAACTTAGAGTGCATTTTATCCTTTTTAAGCTTTATGTGCGGGATAAACTATTCAGAGATGGATTTGCAAAAAACAGAATACGGTCTGGGATGGCCATGGGAGGAAAATTTGAATTTAGGGTCATAGTCGAACAAACTAAACTAACCACTTTAAGAAAAATCCTGTGCACTGTTTTCACAAAATCTAGCATTATCAATAACAACTGCATAAATGATTCAATAACTCAAATTTAAGCGTTATACTCAAAAAATATTCCTCAACCGATCAATAGTACTATGAAAGTACAAATTTCGTTCCGATGGCTTGAAAAGTTAGGGGAATTTAGATAATAAATTCGCTGGCTGCGAATGGTACACAAAAAAATTCGACCTTGCAGCATGACCTCGGGCATAATACCATTGACCTTCAGATCAATGCACATACTAGCCGCTATAACGAGCAACTATAAAGACATTGTAATATGCTATCAAATGAGATCTCTGATGTCAATCCTATTAAAAAGAATTTTTTTAAATCTGGTATAGCAACCAGCAATGCACTGACGCACCTTCATAAAAAATCCGCTGTAGATGATGCCCAAATATTGGCATGCTGATGGATCCCTCGCTGACACAATAAGAAAACTGCCATCAATAAAATACATGTATTTTTGAAAGCTACATAGCTAAAACAATTTTTAAAATCTAGTTTGCTCAGCGGGCTTTCCCGCAGCGGCGACTTTTATCATAATTTTTGTTTGTGCTAGAATTCGCTAAGCCCAAGTAGGTACTTGTGTGATGGGTTACTTAATTATATTTACTTACTTACACCGCACAGATCCAAACCAAAATTTCTTTGTGCCATAAGTATCCCAAGTACGCGTACAATTTAATTGACTGATGCCCCTATGAATATTTAAGTTTAATTGGACGGAAAATTTGGCTTATAGTATGCTTGTCAAGATAACACTTTATAGGCTCGTTTGTACTCACGTCGAGCGCGTACGTTTAGATTCAAAGATTATTCCATGAGTTACACTCAAAAGTATACCAAGTATTTTTTCAGATGTCCCAAGCATACCACCTGTCAGAGTATTTGCCATAACTGTGCTAGTTTCGCCCGCCCAACCAAATGGTAAATTGCATGCAAATTGGAACAGCCACAAAACTCTTTGCCACTTCCGCAACCAATAATAAAATACAATAAAAAAAAGCACTAAAAAAGTAGGAAAATGTATAATTGAGGCACATAAAAAGATATAAATGGCGGCAATCATACTTGCCAACTAACTTGACGACTCATTCACTCTTTCGATGAAATCAACCAAGAAAACCCCAGAAAAATAAAAAGCATAATAATGATCACAATGTTGCCAGAGTCTAAAATGCAAATTACATTTATTAATTAGAGTTTTAAAGTTGTATTTTTTTTGTCGCTTCCATTTTATTAATTTGTTTTTTATTTTTTTCTTAGTAAGCTGGCAACGAAAGTTGTGGGCACAAGAAGTATACGTAAATAGACTTATTTAAGCCGCAGGCCGCAGGAATGTCAGAGCGGCAATAATAAAAACGATGCAATTTTTATTGCAAGTGCCACACTTTTTTTTCTCTCAGTCTCTGGTGGCACAACCAAGTTGTTGTTGTTGTTGTTGACACACATTTGCAATTCCGGCCTACTGCTGTCAATGCCAATGTTGACGCCACAGTTGTTGCCGCCTAGGAAGCTAGAGATAAACCTGGCCAACAGAGAGCTCTCAGCGTATGGCGTATTTAATTTATGTTGATTTTGATGAAATTATTGTTTATGGCTAATAGACACACACACACACACAGTCACACACATAGATAGACGCACTCAGTCACATAAATATGTATGAGCAGATCCATTTGGTGCACATTTTCACACGCGCCACACCGTGTTGCTGTTGCCTTTGTTGGCTTTGCCTGCTTTTGCTTCAAAAGCTGCTGCAAAAGAGAAATAGTTATAATCGAAGTGGGTTACCAGATGCAGTCGTGCAACATTTGCTGCATGCAACCTGTCATACCACTACAACGCCAGGGCATACTAGTTGTATGAGGTGGCACGGGGCGCCATGCCATTGCCCATGCCTATCGATCATTTCTTTTTGTACACTGGCAGAAAAATAGTACAAAAAAAGTACCAAAATGCCTAAAAAGTACTGTTGCTACCATATATGCCAAGAAATACAATACATATATAACTTTTTGAGAATGACAACACTTGGCATACTAAAGATGAAGTAAAAAAAGTGATTTGAAATAGGTTTCGCAAAAATGTTGCTTATCCCAAGTGTGATCGAATTGATTTCAAATCGTTGGACTTAAAAGTCATATTGGCTGAACTCCGATTTTAAGGAGTAGGTCTTCCTTCTACCTTAGTACCTAAAAAAATTGGTACATTTGTTTTACAATATTTTCGCTCAGTGTAATGAGGCATCGCTCATAACAAGCTGCTTCCTATGTATTATATAAAAGTGAAAGATGTAGCCAACTCCACCGACGCCACCGTCATCTTCTGCCCCTCCACTATCCGTTTTGACAGCCTAGTCTGACTGTGGCCAACATTTGTTCCATATTGGTGTCAAATGCAGGTCGTCAAGTGAGCAGCAACTACTCGCATTTGAAATTGCATTGTCTGGCGACGGACCATGTCGTGACAGTGTTAGCATTAAGTATGCGCCATGTAAGCCTTTTCATATTACTGATTTGCAGTTAGGCATAAACTGAACCGGTCTTGTAGAAATTGCACCGGCAAAATGTTTGTGAAATGCCGACAGCATCGATGTTGCATGTGTCAAAAGCAGCTACGTTTAGGAAGTGGGGAAAATGGCAGGTAAAGCATTGTGGAAATGTGACCAGTTAATGTTGCACCAAAAGGTGAAGCTGCCAGGACTCAATTACTGTTCATTATGAGCAGACGTACCAAATGCAGACATTGCCCTTAAGGCAACATTAACGCCAACATGGAAAAACACCCAAACAGATAAGCTATAGCCAAGAATTCTAATAAGCCTAAATGGCTTGGCGATTGTGGCAATGGCTTCTCGTGGCCAGACTGGCTCACAACGACAAGTGAAAACTAGTAAGATCATTAAGGACTTGTTAAGTCGACTTGTAACTACTCTATAAAACATGTCTTAATAGTAATCGACCCCACACATTTATAAAGATATAAGAAGGAATCGAATTAATGCAATGATTTAGGGGAAGATTTGGAGGCCCCAGTTTCATATTTTCATTAGTAAAAGAATTATAATTTAAAAATTTGTTGAGCCTATTTTTTATCCGTCTCTGAATCTCATTTCTTGACTGTTTCGACTTAAACGCTTATAATCATATGAGTTGCCTGCACTCATATTCGCCAGGATTTTCTGAAATTTTTAATAATGGTGCATGCATGTTAATTTCTAAAAGAATTTAAATTATATTCCTTAATATTTTTAGCAATAATTTTGTGGTGCATAGTAATATAAGATTAGAACTTGGGAACTGAATAAAAAAATGCGATCAGAGTACTTAATTCTTCGATTTATATGGTATTAATAAATGTAAGAGTTAATGAAGAAGCAAGATTGTCGTGACCTTCATTTATAAATTAAACAATTTTGAGAAATAATTCGAGAATTTTGCTACAACCTCTTAAAAGCACTTCGAAAAATCTTACCCATTTCATAAGTACAAAACTCAAGAGTATAACACTTTGAACGCCTCAAGCAGTTCCAAGTCATTCCGCAAATGTGGGTCAGCTTCTGCACTGCCATGGCCTTCTCTCTCCATAAAGATTACAATGCACGCAGGTGCCATGTGCCATAGCGGTGATAGCATAATAAATGCACTGATGTTATGCGCAGGCGCACCATTTACGAATATGTATACATGTATTTTATATACCTATATAGCATATAGTATATACACGTAGTATATACACATGTATGTATTGGGTGTACCGAGTGGAGGGCGTTTGGGGGCAAAACACAGCTGGATAAGCATTGTTGCGACAGCAACTGGAATTCTAGATGAGCTTGCAACAAGTTGGCGAGGCTGCGCTGGGCTGGGACTATCTGTCTTTCAAAATGGCAGTGAGTTGACTGAGTTGATGTTGATTTCATTGACGGTTATTAGGCATGTCGAAGGCGGGTTAATATGCCTGGCAAATTGCAACGAGACCAACAATAATAACTACAGCAGATACATGAGGCATGCAACAGTCAATTTTTGTTGTTATTGTACTGAATAATAATGATGATGATGAGTTTTTAATATGCATGTGGATAGTACGGTTAGTTTAATAACACTTGGGCATGCATTTTATGGGAAATTCATTGAATTTGGTCTCTTAATTTTACAGCGGCACATCCTGGCGCCGTTTGCTACAGTCACGCCCATTGTCAAATGTTTGATACGCGCACCCATTGCGAATTCCTGATACCAAATCTCTTTGGACGCTGTCAGTGCACGGCGCCGGCGCGCATGGTGGGTGGATTGTGTCTGGCACCAGAAGCAACATCAACAGCAGCAGCTGAAGTGGCAGCAGAGGCGTCGGCAACGCCCATTGAGAAAGTGGAAGTGTTGCCTGCAACGCCATCTACGACAACGACGACGACAAGCACAACAAGTACGACGACGACCACAACAACCTCTACAACAACGCCCAGACCAATAACAACAACGACGACAACTACAACCACAGCCGCGCCACTGCAAGATGAGCTGGCAGTTAGCGTGGAGGAGCAAACACTGGAGGAAGATGATGGCCAGGCACTTAAGCAACAGCCACAGGCCCCCGAGTTGGACAATGGTGAAAAATTAGAAGCTGTTGACATGGCACATGAAGAAACCGAGCTAACACAGCAGCAAGAGCAAAAAGAAAAGGAAAAGCAGCACGAGAACGAGCAGGAGGAGAAGCAGCAACAACAGGTTGAGGAGCAGCAACAACAACATGAGTCAATAGCTAGCTCTACTGCAACACAAGAACTGCTTACTCCCGCCGATGTGGTCACTGAAGCGCTGTCAGAGCTCAACGAGCCAGATACTGAAGGCGTGCCCGCCGATGATTATCCCTACAAGATTGAAGAGGAGTATAACGAAGAGCATGAGCCTCAACATGAAGCCGATCATGCTGCAGCAGCAGAGACAGGCAATGAAGCGGACGATGAGCTAGAAGCATCTGGATTACCTGAAATGGCTGCAGAGGGCATAGACAATACCATGAAATTCGATTATGAAACGGCACAAGATGAACATGAGGAGCAGCACCAACATCATCAACAGGTTGAAGCTGATACAGAACCAACAGCTGTTGAACCACAAGAAGCTGCCACACAGAACTATCAAGAGCAGGAACCGGTGGAAACTGAGGAAACTCAGCAAGTTGATGATGAATTGATACCCGTGCATAACGGCGGCAACGGTCAAGACAAGCACGAAGCTGAAAACGAAAGTGTGACAAATGTGACGCAGCTGGAGACGGAGCCAGTTGAGAAGTTGGAAAATCTGGGGGATGAAGACGCTGAGGAGCAATCGGGCGATCATGAAATGCCAATACAAGAACAAGCACAGCAAGTAGCAATGGCAACTGAGCAGCCAGCTGTGGAGACACAGCAAGCTGACGTCACGATAGCGCATGATGAGGAGCAGCTGGACAAGGATGGGGAGGAGGAGGAGAAGAAGGAGCTGACAGAATCCACGCCAGAGGAAAACGCGCAGACAACAGAGCCAGCAAATTTCGATGTGGAAACGAAACGACCAAGCGAAAGCATAGAAGTGAATCAAGCAGAACAAAATAAAGATAAAATTGAAGATACAAATTCGCAGCTAAAGGAGGAGCTGAAACAACATGCAAATGAGAATGAGAACGAGCAAGTAAAGGAGCAAGAGATGAATGCTAACGTGCAACAGAATGCAGAGGAGGAGAAAGACCACCAGCAACAGCAGCAGCTTGCCAATGAGAACGAGAAAGCACATGAGATTGAGACTGAAATTGATCAGGCAGAACATAGCGCCGACATTAAACCGACAAGTGGCGAAGATGATTTAAATGAAGTCAATCAATTAAGTCAAGAAACCGAACAACATCAGCCAAATGAGGAGATATCAAATAGCGATCTAGAAATGCAGCCAACACAAATCAATGCAGAAGAGAAGGTAGAGCAGCAGCCAGCACAAGACGATAGCCAGACATTAGCCATAACTGAGTACGAGGAGGCCGCAGCAGATGGGACAATCACGGAGCCAACAAAAATTGCTGTGGATGTTGCCAACCACGAAATAACATACCCAACAAATGATGATGAATTGGCGCCAGATCATGTTGATGAACCGGCCAAGCCAGAGGCAGTGCCACTAGAAATTTCTAATGCTGAAGAGGATGAGGAGGCGGTAAAAACTACGACGACGGAGCAGTCAGCTTTGGAAAATGCAAATGTAATTAAAACACCTGAAGGGTCGGAAACAATTGTAGCGCCCGAGGCAACAGAAGCAGTTATTGAGGATGAGCAATCGCCCAAGACAGAACAGCAGCAGCAAGAAATGGTCATTGCTAACGATGAGGTGACGCATGTGATTGCCGATGATGAAGAAATGCAGCAAACTACCGAAGCTGAGGCGTTAAAAGAAGTAAATGAGACGGAAGCAGATACAGATGTGGAGACGGAGGAAGAAACTACTGCGGACGCGGTACAATTATCCGAAGCTGTCACGAAACCAAGTGAAAGTGCAGAACAGCAACAGGAGCCAGAGCAGCCACAACAACTTAAAGATGAAACGGAAATCTACAAAAATGAAAATGATAATATCATACAAGGTGCCGAACCCAATGTGGAGCAACAGACCAGTGCAGCACAAGACGCTCCGCCAGAGCAAATTGCCGAAGTAGAAACTAAGCCAGTTAAAGAAACCCCGGTCACTGAGTTGGATTACACCAGCATTGAGAAGCTGCAACATATCGATGAAGATGAAACGGATCAAGAAGCTGTAGAAACGGAAGACACTGCTACCACAGAAAAAGTGGAACATGAAGTACAGCCCGAACGGACGCCCATTGTAAGCGAGGAACTGGACAAAGATGACAATTTCAAGGAGAGTCAAAGCATTGCTGATATATTAAGTGACTTGATGGCTGAAGATGAGGGCACTGTACCGCCCGTGCCATTTGGTGAGCAGCCTGTAGCAACATTGCCACAAATCGCATACATACCGGATCTTCTTGCGGAGGAAACACAATCTGCTGAAAGTGTAGCTGAAACAGAACCAGAAATAGCCACCGAAACAGTGGGTCAAGATGCTACCTATACCGAAAAAGTGGCAGAGCAGACAGCGGAAAAACAGGGCGAAGTTAAAGCTGAAGCTATCACTGTGCCAGTAGAGTCAACCACAACCGCTTTGGCAGATGTTGAAGCTGCTACAGAGCGCACACTATCACCCGAGGAGCTGCCTTTCGATTTATCCGACCATTCGATTCACAGAGTAAACGAGTTGGAATCCGACAGTCTTATTGTGGAATCAACTACACTGGACACTTTGCTGGACAATAACAACCATATTGAGCATGAAACTGAAGCGCCAGTAGTTGCTGCACAGTTCCAGTCCTCCTCAGAGGAAGCCACACCAAATCCCGCAGATATTGTAGAAATAACCACACAAACCATGATGGGTCTGGCCAGTCGTGTCACGCTTATGGAACCGGCAGCACCTGTAGTCACCACACTGATGCCCTTGATGATTGCTGATGATGCTACTCCCGAGCCTTCCAAAGAGACTTTGCTTACAACCAAAGCCAGCACGGAACAACGCAAGCGCGTAGACTTGGGCTTGGAAGCCATTTCACTGGGTCTACCCTGTGACAGCGATCATCAATGCCAGCTGGCTGACTCCAATACAGTGTGCAATGCGCGAGGAGTTTGTGATTGCGCGTTCAAGGATAAAACCAGAGCGGATCAGTGTAGTGCTCAGCGCACCGGTTGCAGTCCGGGCACATTCCAGGTAAGTTTGCTGACTGCTTTTAACGCCCTAGAAATACCAACACTTTTCTTTTATTTTGCCCTGCTCAGTGCCGTTCTAGTGGCGTTTGTATTTCGTGGTTTTTCGTCTGTGATGGTCGCGCCGATTGTACCGATAACTCTGACGAGGAGTGCAGCCACAATGCGCGCCGCAATCAAACTTGCCCCACGGAGTCCTTCCTTTGTGAGCGTAGCGGTCGCTGTATTTCACGCGCAGCCCTCTGCGATGGGCGCAAACAGTGCCCACATGGTGAAGACGAACTCAGCTGCGATGGCAACTCCCGGAGCGGCAACTGCCCGCCCCACACCTTCCGCTGCAATAGCGGTGAATGTTTGCCCGAGTACGAGTACTGCAATGCCATAGTATCCTGCAAGGATGGCAGCGATGAGCCACCTCACATGTGCGGTGCTCGTTCGGTGCCCAGAATGTTTATGCGCCTTATTGAGGAGGGCGGCCTACTGGGTAGTCCCCGGGAAACGGGCGCATATTGCCCGCATCGTTGTAGTAATGGACTGTGCCGTTCGACGGCAATTGTGTGCTCCGGTCGTGATGGTTGCGGCGATGGCACTGATGAGCAAACCTGTGCCGTGTGCAGTAAGTTCATAAAATGATTGATGACAAGCATCTGCTTATACAAGTTTAGATTTGCGTGCAATAAGGCAAATATATATAATAGATTAAGATTCAAATATGTTGAGAACTATGTATACTACTTTCACGCAAAACTAAGCAAGCGTAAGCAACACCTTGGTAAAATTCAAAATTCCAACGTTTTTTTCTTATATGTTTCCTTTAGGATGCCCCGCACCCACCTCTGCCAACCTGCCCGCCTTCATTGCTAGACATCGCCCCATGCCGCTGTGGTAGAGCTTTAAAACACCACTGTGAACATTACTGGAACTGGCACTGGTTCTTGGCTCTTGACTTCACTGGACTGCCCCGTTTTACAAAATTGAGTGGACCACTTTCCAACACTATTAAGCACTATTTGATTGAATGAATATATGAGTATTCATTATTTGCCAATATCGATGTCAAACCATATTATTTTTTATAGTATTTAAGTTTATTTAAACGCTATTTATTATTATTTATTTATTATTTTGACTGCGCCTGCGTGGCACAATTGTCCCCTTGCTAGCAAAGGGGAACCACCAAGCGGTGACCCTTTGACCCAGTGATGTTGCCAATTGTGCGCCAATATGCGCTCTCTCACATACTCTTTTTTTCAACACTCATTCATATAAGCAAACGCACACACACTCATGCTTTACACCTACACTTACACTTTGACTATTTATTCCACTCATCTGCCCATTAAACTAATTATTTAAACTAAAAAAAAAAACAAACAAAAATTAAAAACACAACCAATCAACTTCATTTGTTTAGCATAGTTTTATGAAATGTTCTAATTTATTAAATTATTGGCCAGGCAAATTGGGCGCAAAGCGCGTTCATTTATCAATAAAAATGATGCATTTTTTATATTTTAATTATTGTAAATAAGTAACGAATATTTGATGTAAATGATAAATGACTATAAAATTATAATAAAAAATAAAAAAAAACACGCGAATTCGTTTTGACCGTTAAGAGTCAAACAAGAAACTTTCTCAAAGTCAAAGCATCATAAAAACAGACAAAAAAAAAAACAAGCAAGTAAAACCATAAAAAGTATGAATTAAATAAAAATTTATTTTTAAAATAAACAAAAAAATATTTTTAATTAAGCCTTTGTTTGGATTTTGAATTAAGGTATCTTTTTGTGACGGTAATATGTTAATCATAAATTTGATATATATGTTTTATATTTGTCCGAATTTAATGGATCCAACGGTTGCAAAGTAGAGGATCTTGGGGGCAGTACAGCAATTTTGCGGTCATATAGTTTATCGTTTCATCGGTTTTTATACCCTGTACCTATAGGTACAAAGGGTATACTAGATTTTTGTAATGTATGTAACGGCAAAAAGGAGGCGTGGCAGACCCCAAGTCCTTTATGCCAAAATGCTTATCATAGCCTCGGGTAGCGATTGAGCCATGTCCGTCTGTCCGTCCGTCTGTCCGTCCGTCTGTCCGTCCGTCCGTCTGTCCGTCTGTATGAACACCTACATCTCGGAGACTATAAGAGCTAGAGATACGAAACCAGCTGATGCGCATATTTCCTGAGAAGATCAAGTTTGTTCATTTATGTCAATATCTTGCCCTGTTTCCCCACAGCAGAGTTTCGCGGTTTTTAGCTAAACCGCTTAATACTTTCATCTGAAACTTAACAGAGCGATGTGTTGTGGTTGCATGCATCTTTGTGTCAAAAATAAACAAAATCGGACAATTACAACAAAAGTTATAGTCTAAAATGTACAAATTTCACCACCCCTTGCCTATAAGATGCGTCAACATTTGAGTCTACGTAATTATAGTAACAAATGACCTAGAATCACCAATTTGGGTAAGCTGATTCATGTGCCTCTAATGCACAAACCCACATCCAAATTTGATCAATGCAATCGATTTAGCATGTTTTCTCACACACCCTTCAATGTATCCCCTTGAAACTTACCCCACATACTTTTAATAGCTCCTTTGACGTAAATTTCGATTTTTATCAAAATCGGTTTAAATTTGCGGAACTTATAGGTATAAAAATCGTTTTGCACCAACAAATAAAATATTCCAATTGGAAAGTTCATAAAAGGAATATGCAGGAATAAAGCTTTTTTCGAGAAAAAAAGGTACAGGGTACTACACTGTCGGGCACCGCCTCGACTGTATTACATTTTATTTTTTTTCATTTTTCTTTTTTTGTTGCAAATTCCGGGTACTTCTTTTACAGAAAGTATGTCGGTAGCATCATGCGGCTCATGTGTATATTGTTGCAGCTCACAATAGCAGGGCGCAGACCAAAATATATAGGGTATTCACGCTTTGTGTTGACTTGCTGACTTGTTGAAAAAGTCAACAGGCCAAAGCGTGAATCCCTCCTGTTGACTTTTTGAGTTGACTTGTTGACTTTTCTTCTTCTTTCCTGTTTTTGTTTACATTTGTAAATTGGTACAAATTGCATTAAAATTCAAAAGGTTCAATTAAAAATGCCAAGTAAAAGAGTAAAATCTATACTAACAGAATCTGTAGCTAAAGTAGCTATGGATTACACAGATTTTTATTATTTTATTGCTGCAAAAACGAAACAATTGTAGAAAAACTGTATTTGAGTTTGTGCTGCTTCTTCCCTGTGTTTGTTTACTTTTATAAATTGCTGCAAATTATCATTAAAATTCAAAATCTTGAATAAAAAATGACGAGATAGAGCGTAAAATATATATTAATTGAAGCTGTAGCTGAAATGGCTTTGGATGAAATAAATTTTATTGCAGGCAAGTCTGCTAAAACAAATTCATTGCCGAAAAACTAAATTTTGTTTAATACAGAGACAATAGGGTTCCGTGGCGACGTGCAAATTGACGAAGTTCTAGATAATTATCATGAGGACATGAAAGCAATTATACTCTCGCATTGCGGTGACCACTTCCACATCCCGAAATCAATTGACTGGTGCCAGAACGTGCTCACTTCCTTCGACGAAACCCGATTTGTTCAAATACTGAGGGTAACTCCACACTAGTTCCAGCAAATATTTAGCCTAGTACAGCCCCTGCATTTTCCAATTCGCATCTATTTTTACTCTTTTATTTGCGCAAACTCCAACAACAAGTAATAATGCCTAATTTACTTAATTTCCCACAGCAAAGGCACATTCTTTTTTTACTTGCGTTAATACAATTTGATTATTTTAAATTTGGCGCTTTCCTTTTTTTAGCGAGTTTACAGTAACTCGTTGCTTTTCATACCACGAAATGGCTAAAAAATGGCAAATGCGTTAGTGCTGCAAAGGCAGCGAATTAACAAATTGTACAACACTTTCTCAACAAGTCAACAGCAAAAAGTAGACTAGGGTCTGAGTTGTTGAAAAGTTGAGTTGAGAGTTGAAACACAGGGTTGCATTTTGCCATACATTTTGTTTTTGTAAAAGTCAACAAGTCAGCAAGTCAACAAGTCAACACAAAGCGTGAATACCCTAATAGTTTAAAAGTATTTCGTTATAAAGAATATTTTGCTACACCTCTTCTATCTTATCTTAAAAAAAATGGCGTACGTTAATGTCGGGCGCGGATGACTTTGGGATACCCTGTACCACTGCTTGT